>PVJA010007697.1:20042-47184 GCA_004027025.1 Myocastor coypus
ACAATCCACCCCTTGTCAACTTGGCATATTTAAACCAGTCTCCAAATACAGAGGTATGCATATAATTACGCCTAACATTGTTATTACTATCCCGCGTACAAATGGAAATGCGCTAATACCCCTACCCAAATAGAGGATAAGTTTTCTTTGCTTATGTGTGGTTCATTTGAGTCTTTTACAGCTGGTAATTGTCAGTTGTGCATTACTTTTATACCTCATATACACTTTTCTGCTGGATGGTTAAGACCAGGTTAAGGCCAGACCTGTATAAATATAAGTATAATTTTGTTATCTGACAAGGTCCGCTCAATCTCAGGATTTATCTTGGAACCATGTATTGCACCTTGTAGCTCTTCTGTCAGTGTCAACCGTCTGGATGAGTCACAGTCATTGCTTGACCAGTTTGCTGTCTCTGAGAGCCTGAGAGACTTTGAGTAGAAAGCCACAGAGCACTATGTTCTAGAATGATAGCACAGAAAATTTGTGCCTCAGATTTGGATTGAGACTTCCCAGAAATCCAGGCACTCAGTCTACATAGCCAAAAGAGAAGAAAGCCTGGCTATTGCTCCAGTTGCCAGCAGATCTTGGCATCATCCTTGTTATGTTGGTTTTATGTGCATGCAGAATGGAAGAGTTGTGGGGTTAAGGCAGCTATGACCCTGATTTTAGAAGGCCTGACAGGTTAGGCAGCGTGCCCCTGAGGTGGCAATACATGAAACTCTGAAGGTGAAGTCAAAGGTGGACAGAAGTCCTCAGAAATTTGGCAAGCCAGGAATGTGGCTCATCTAAGGAAAGCTGCACGGAACAAGTAAAGCAATCCTAAGACAAAATCTGTGGGCCCCAGGCATGGTGCTACATCCCTGTAATCCCAGCCCTCAGGAGGCTGAACCAGGAGGATTGTTGAGAGCTCCAGTACAGGTTAGGCTATAAAAGTCAAATCAAAGACAGCCTGAACTGTACAGTGAGAGCCAGTCTCAGAAAGAAAAATAAATAAATAAAACTGTGGGAGGTGCAACCACCAGAAATGTTATCCAAGCCTCTGGGAGCTCAAGACTTGCCATGCTGGATGTAGAACCATTACAACACTCAGTGTCTTCCCTGCTGGATTTTGGACCTGCTTTGGTCCCAGCCCTTTGTACTCTGCACCCCCTTTTGTAAGTTTTGGAATGAAAATATTTATCTTGTGTCACTGAATGCTGGAAGTGTTTAACTTTGTTTTCATTTCTTCCTGGGGCTTGCAGTTAAGACCTATTAAAACTCAGAGGAGTTTGCGACTTGGTCTTTTCAACAATGCTGAAAATGTTAGGACTTTAGCAACTCTTACAGATGGGCTGAATGCCTTTTGCATAATGGGGTCTGCATGAGTCTTGGGGCAGGCTGAGACAGAATGTTATGATTCTCATGTAATATAATGCTGCTAGACTTAATACTGTTTCTAAGTATTTGAAAACCTGTGTTATAATGTTCAGTTTGTGAAATATTAAGAATAAGCATATCTTTTTTTAAAAAAAATCATTTATTTATTTATTTATTTATTTGGTATAGAGTCTCACTGTGCAGCTCATATTCATAGTGATTCTCAGCCTCCCCAGAGCTGGGATTACACACCGAGTGTTGATGGCCAGCACCGCATGCTCAGTATTTCAGGACTGGCACCGTATGTTGTACCAGGGATTGAACCCAGGTCCTTGTGCTTGCCAGGTAGATGCTTAGATTGCTGAGTCATCTCTCAAGCCCAAGAATAAGCATACCTTTGCATCTGGAAACTGGTTTGAAGAAGTGTGTCTGGTTGCCAAACTGACAAGGAGATATACTGTGGTTGATATACTGTGCCAATCTGAGAAGTCTACAAGTTTCATTGACTCTGTAAACATCCTCATCCTGTTCAAGAGGCAGTCATGGAGCCCTCGCCAGTGCCAACCTGCCCCTGCCTGGAGTGGGCTGGGTGGTAGCCTGCTTGCAACACAGATGAGGAAAACAGGCTTGCTCCACCACCACCACTTTTGCTCTTGTTGCTTTTGCTGTCTTCTGCCAGCTTAAACTGTTGCCCTGTGCCACACACCCTGTGCTGGAGCTGTCATTCTGGACTAAAACCTCACAAACTATGAGCTAAGTAAACCTTTTCTCCTTCAATTTGGGCCATCCGGTATTTTGTCTCACCAATGAGAGAAAAGTAACTAGAATAGCGACTACAAACAAGATCTTCGCCAGAAGCTGGTCTCTACATAATCAATCAAGCCTCATACTATGCCTCACCTCTCTTCTTCCCCTCTTTCATTATTCAGTGAGGTTGGATATGTACAGTATTTGAAAAAGAACCACTACCACACATGACTACAGTGTTTTCCACAATTCAATGGGGACTGGCAGGGCAGTCCGAGCTAAGAGATGTGGTCTTATTTTCTACAGAGTGAAATTTTTACAAAGTGTTTGGAAGTGGGAGGGAGAAGAAAGACTGATCAAATTTTTAGAGTGTTTGGACCACTGTAAACTTATACATATGAATAATAGTGTGGGTCCAGAGGCACCAGCCACCAGGGACAAGCAAAGGCCAATTGACTGCAAGATAGTGATAAAGGAAACTGAGGGAGCTCTAAGGAAATAACACAGGTTGGACTAAAAAGGTGAACAATGAAATTCAGAGGTCAAGGCCAGAGCTGAAAGATTCTCGCTTTCATTCTGCTTAGGCTACAGTACACTACTAACACGTAGTATTATAAAGCTGTCCTAAACCAGGCCCCTCAGCAGATACATTCAATGGGAAGTGAAGGAATTCTAGGAGAGACAGACACAATATCTGTTTCTTTACAGGCTCCCAACTGTGAATCCCTGCCCATCCTTGCACCCCTGTAGTGGAAGAGAGCAGGAAAGGAAGAAGGAAAGCTATAGCAAGCAAGGAAAAAGAAAAAGGATGGGGGAGCAAGCAACAAAGGAAGAGTACTTAGTATTTTTAAGAAACATTAGTTCTGTTTCTTCCAAGGGGGGGTGAGAGTGTCTACATGGCTTGATCACCTCTCATCAAGGGAAGAGTGGTAGCAGGGGTCTGAGCAAACTGGAAAAGGCCCTTGAATGCTGTCCCATGACAGCATTAGACGTAGCTCCAGAAGAAAGGTGAATCCTTGAGGTCATTTAAGCAGGACACAAGAAGGTTACATCTCAGGATCCTACTGCTGTGAAGAAAACTGACTAAAAGGAGACAGAGCTAGAGAGAAGAGCATTAGCAGACTTGCCCAATAGGTGGGGAAAGAGTGGTCCCCAACTATTTTGTGTGTGGGGCCCCATCCTCCACAGTCCAGCTTGTGCTCTTCAACCTGTGGATCCGGCCTCTAAGTCTCAGTATTGAAAGCTTATGCCTCAAAAATTTGATAGAAACCTTTAAAACATATGAGACTTGGGCATTGAACAGGTCCCCATAGGAGACGCAACACCTGTCCACTTCCTTTACCCTCTTTTATTCTCAGCCAGGGGGTGAGCAGCTCTGCTCTGCCACACTTTTGCACCAGTGTGTCCTGCCAGCAGCAGCAGGGCCGTTCCCTTGCAGACAGCCACAGTGAACTTTTCTGGCTCTACCCACTGTCTCAGGGTCTCAGGGTCAGAGAGCCTTCTTAGAGGCCTGACAGCCCACCAAGAGCACCAGCACACTGGGAAGGCTTTATCTCCTTAAATAATAATTATCACTAGTATTAAAATTTCTTAAAATAGCATGTTTTTTTTTTTTTTTGCGTTTATTCACAAGTAGACTTAACCATTTCTCATGACACTGTGCCATTTAATTGTTAATTACATCATTATTTTACTAGCCAGTAATGAGAAAACCTTAGTGTGATTTAACATTCTTGAATTCTGGAAGGAAAAGAAATTTGATTGTTAACTTTTTTTTCAATAAGAAGAGAAATAAAATTCTTTAAATCAGCCCATTCTTTGCCTTATAGTTTTTTTTTTAGTAAGTGCTATATAATATAGTAATTGTGTAATTAGGAATAAATACCTTTAAATGTGATACCTTATTTTGTTCTAAAAAGGTGTAAATGTTCTATATCCTTTTTAAATGTGCTTCATTTGAGCTATAAAAGAGAAAGAAACATATAATTTTAGTATAATTGCACTAAGTAAGTTTGACTATCAAGATTTTCTTATTGGCCTGGTTCCCATGCCCCCATCCTTCCAGCCCCCAAAATAATGTGGCATATTTCAGGAACTATGCAGATATGGGACAAAGTATTTCCCATTGGCCTGGCCTACTTTGCTTGCTTTCGCTTATCTCTCCTGCTCCAGATCGATTGTGGAAGGGCTAGAGGAAACAAGAGATGCAGGTCCATGCATCTCTTGTTTTTTTCCCTCATCGTTAAGAGATTTTTGCTACTGGGTATTTTATTTGACTTCTGGGGCGGGGAAGTAAGTTTACATGCTAAGGGAGGGGCAGAACAGGGCTCCAAGCTAAGAGAAAGGTGAAGATGCCAATTACAGACCATCCGGCAAGAGTACCAGGATTTCTTTTTTTTTTTTTTTTTTTTTTTTCCATTCTAAAGCATAGGATTCCAACTGTTTGGCTATCAAAGGCCAAGTGGAATGAAGGGAAATGATCTTGGACCATACATAAAATGCATGATGTGATTAATGTAAACATGTAGCAAAACTTCTCTTATTTTTGGTACTTTTTCTTTTACAGAGCAGTCTGGAAGGATTTAAGCTGGATATATGATGTCTTTTTTCTTTTTTCTTTTTTGTGGGTGGCCTTGGGCAATTTTATTACTCATTCCCTAACCTTCAGTTGCCTCATAAACAGCACCTACTTCATGATGATGATTAAATATAGTAATGCAAAAAGCAGTATGTGCCTGGGCCATGCTGTACCCCCAACAAATGCCAGTTGTCACCTGCGATTGTTCACATGCCCATGTCACCACAGGGATGGAAGCTTTAACAGAAAAAAAGTGTATTTTAGCCCCCAGGACATAAGCTGCCCAGTGTGTCCACAGGTGTTCACAGGTGCTCCGTCCTGGATAGCTGCTCGGTGGCTTTCATCTGCAAAACTGAGAAAAGCCATCTGAGCTGTTTGTGTAGAAGACATTAGCACTTACTCTTCCAGCCTGACAGACCCAGATGCATTCCTGTCAATGTAGAAGACTCTGTTGGGGGTGGCAGAGAAGCCCAGACCAGCTCCCTGGTTGTACTTCCAGCTCATGGCCCGCTCGTAGCCCTGCTGCCACTTCTGCTGATAGATGTCGGCTGCCACCTTGCTCAGGGCCATGTTGAGTCTTGCAGTCATGCAAGGGAAGCAGCGGACCAAAGGGCACAGATTCTTTTTATTTTTTTAATTTAATTTAATTTTTTTCTTGTTTCAGAACTTTTGTTTGTTTGTTTATTTATTTCTATGGCCGGCTCAGCCTGCCCTGAGGGCAGGGCTGGCAAAGCATGTGGTGCTGGGGATCAAACCACAGTCCCTGCAGCCGCCTAAGCTTTCTAAACAGGCGCCTTAGACCACTGAGCCATCCTGCTGGGCCCCAGAGCACAGATTCTTAAAACCACTCATAAATTTGAGAAATTTCAGTTCCTGTTCCTTGTTTTCAAAATCGGCAGTATCCCACTGGCCAAACTGGGTTCCCATCCGCTTCCTGGGTTCGGATGCTTCTTCTGTCTTGTCAGACTGCCGACCAGTCTCTTCTTGCAAGGCCTTTTGCCTACCTACTCTCCGTATACCTCATTCAGGTTGTCTTTCTTCTCCATCACCACCTCTAGGTCTGCATCTGGCTCCTCCTTCCAAGAGTCTACTGTTACCATGCTTTCTTTCTTCTTTTTCTTCCTTTGCTGAGCCAGCTCAACAACTAGCTTTCCTTTCTTTTTCTTAGCCTTTGTTCTCTTCTTCACTCTGACTTTAGAGTCATCTCCTCATGGGTTGTGCTCTAGAACCTCAATTCTGACTGGATTCTTCAGGGAAGGGGAGATAGCTCTGTGGCACAAGTGCCTGCCTGGCAAGTGCAAGGTCAAGAGTTTGAACCTTGGTCCTGAAGGAAAAAAAAAAAAAAACCCTGACTGGATTCTTCTTTCCTTTCCTAGGGTTGGAGGAGGTCTTTACCTCTGAGCCCTCTGATGTGGCCAATGGCAAGGTCTTCCTCTTCTTTTCCTGCCCACTGAGGGACTTTGAGTGGTCAAAGACCTGCTTCCTGGGGCTGGGCAACTTCTCTGTCTAGTTTCTGACATGAGCTCAGATTCTGAGAGCTCTTCATGAAATGTGCTATGGTCTATCTTTTTGTTTTGTTTTGTTTTTCTTCACCAAAGGGCATATAGGACAGCTACTCTTGTCTTGTAGTCCTAGAGGGAGATGTGGTAGTGATAGGATAATTATCAGCAAAGTAATTATCATAATGTACAATTGTGTATTGAATCTCTGGTTACTTGACTACCTCCTTCTTCTTATTTTTCTCTGCAAGCCCAAGGCTCCAGTCCACTTTCTGAGTCTTGGTAATGAACCTGGCCCCCATGTGAGAGCCTGCTTGGCCATGACCCTGAATGGTGTCTTTAAATCTCTCAGCCACACAAGCAACATGGGAGGCAGAGTTTAGACACTGAGCACTCATCCACAGTGGCCATTGTCACCTATGAAATTTGAGCTCAAACCACACCTGATGGAGCTGTGAAAGATCTCACTAAAAACCACATACTAATGTTAGAAATTTGTGATTTTGTGGACCATGCTACTAGCTGTTCAGGCCACATGTTGGTTGCCCCATAAAATGGGTAAATTTTTCTTACTTTTTTGAGGACAACAGAACATATTTTTAATCTTCATCCAGTCTTGCAGTTTAGAAGGGCAATGTCTCTACTAACTTGCCAGGAGGGCATGAGGAACATTTCTCAGCCTATCTGCCAGTATTGCTATCTGAATAGCAAGAACAGTACCCCTGATGTATCCATCATTCCCAGAGATATTGGGATAAGAAAATGACATAACAGATGTGATGTATAAATGTAAGAGGTTCTTAGATTTTATTACAGAGATCCATCTAGTCCTGCCACATGATGACAGCATAAGCCCTATTAGGTACATGCACTATCATAATGTATTATTGGCAGAATCAGCCTTGGGTGGTAGCAGCTGGCCTTGATTATTAGGACCAAAAGCTGTTGGAGATGTGATAAATGAATTGTGGCTACAAAGAAAGCCTCAGTAGTGTGTGCTGCCTGTGGAGACTGGTCTCGGTTCTATGAATTCTCATGAAGAGCCTATGTCTAAAGGAAGGTAGTGAAACCATAGGGGACAGAATGACAGGCTTAGTTGTTAAAGTCTTCATATGTAGAGCTGGCTGGGAAGCTTACCAACTGGGAAAGATTCTTGTGTGAAAGCACTGTTAGGGATGCTTCTTCACTAGGCTTCATTATAACATGAGTGGATTGTTGAGCTCTGTTGGTGGATGCTGATAATAGTTTTATTTTAGAATGATACATAAACAGAAATGTGCATCCAAATGGAATATAGACACTTTTTTTTCTGTTTATCTATTCATCAAATATAAATAGTAAATATTGAAAATACACCTGACTTACATCAAGAGCTGAGCATATTAGATAGTGAAGAAAAGGTGAAAGTCTTTTCCCTCTTGTGGTTTAGACTGCAGCAGAAAGGAGTCTATTAGCCTTCTGAGGTGGCTGTAAAAAATTTACCACAAACTTCTGGCACAAATAACCAGCAATCTACCCTCTCACAGTTCTCAAACCTGGAAGTCTGAAATCACATTGTTGGCAGGGCCTTGCACTCTTACTCCAGAAGAACTTCCTGGCCTCTCCCAGTTTTTGTTGCTGTTATGGTTTGTGTCTAGTCTATCCCCAATCAGGGATAATGCTCCTGCTAATCAGATGGAAGTATCAGCAGACAGACAGACAGAAATGTTCGCCATTGTCTTTCTGCAAGTGGGTACAGATATTGTCTTTCTAAACTACAAGACTGGGGCTGGGTTGATAGCTCATGCATTCATGGGGCAGGCTCCTAGAGTTTGTGATTAATTCTTGATCCAATACTGGGATTATGGGTGTGAGTGTTACACTCAACCTGGGGCAGACAATCTGCATATAAATGTAAGGAAAAGAGAGAGGCTTGTTAGCAGCCAAAGCTGTGACTGTTCCCCTTGCTCTTTGCTGTTTTCCACTGCCATGAACTGTTGTCCTCTACCATATGCTGCTCTACCTTGGAGCCAGCTGAGTATGGACTGAAACCTCCACTAACTGTGAATTAAATAAATCTTTCCTTCCTTAATTTTGGAGGTTGGATATTTTGCCTCCACAATGAGAGAAGAGAAACTAAGACAGATGGCTATAGCATCCCTTAGCTTGTGGCCAGATGATACCAGTATTCAACATTACCTCTTTCAAATCTCTCTGTGCGTCATATTCACTGAGTCTTCTTTTCTTTGTGTGCTCTTTCTACTTATGCATATGACTGCATTTGGAATAATCTCAGCAGTTTGAAGTCTTGACTTTAGTCACATCTGCAAAGATATTTTGTCCACATTCGTGGAGTATTCTTTCTGCTTACTGATAGCTAACCAAAGGCAAACATATCTGCAATCAGCCAGCTGTTGATGAGTTCTAGAGAAGGATGAGGAGGGTAGCTATATGGGGTATTTGGGAGTTCATGCTTCAGAGGCAGTATCCCTGGGAAGTATATCAATGCAGCAGTTTGAAGGAGAGAGCTTAGTTCTTGACTCAGAGTCCTGGAGGAATCGTAACACCACTGTCATACAGAGACAAGCTCGGTAAGCACAGCTCCTCGTCAACTGGGCAGACATGTTCTGACTGACAGACTTCTGATTCTAATTTCTTAATCAGACACCATTCCTCAGTGTGGATAACTCAGGAGCTCCTCAAGTTGTAGGCTGCTTTGTGGAGGAAGCTCAGGAGAATAGCCATGGAATCCTTGATCTTCCTATGTTTTAGCCAATTTTTGAATTAGAGAAACATAAAATTTGATAGTTTGGGGTTGTATAATTCCCCTACATAGTCACTTATCTCCTTCAAGTATTTCTAAGTCAGAAATATTTTGATTTTTAGTATGTATTATTTTTTATACTAGGTAACAATCTCAGGACCTTATACTTTCCAGGCAGGCACCTGTGCTACTGAACTGTATCCACAGCACTGGCTTAGATTTTAAAAGAATTTTCTAAGACACTTCTAGTTTACCCTGAAAGCAATTAAAGTGTTCTCTCACACTCCTGTTGATCTCTTCTTTCTGGATTTAAATTAATTTCAAAATTTCCCAAAGCCATTGCTTTGCTCCAATGTTACTTCATAGCAGAAACGGGTCAATGTGTAGAATGTAGAGAGCATGTCATTGGGGGGCTTTCAGAGTGCAGGATGGAGTCCCTCAAGTTGGTCTATGCAGTACCCCTATGGTCTCACTTGAAGAAGGCGTTAGGAGAGTTTCCATGAACAACCAATATGAACCTATTCCCTCTACGTCATTCAGTGCTTTGATCCTTTCCACTGAAGTTTTTCACTCCAGAAATAGCAATATTCTTAAAAGCAATATTTTTAAAAGACCTTCATTGGTCTTGCCACCTTCTGAAGTACTTCTGGAAGTCCCGTTTTGTGAGTGCCTTTGGTTTTGCTATTATAACTGCTAAGATTTTCCAGATCAGTTCAATTATTTGAATAAATTTCCGATTATTTGGACTTCTCTTCTTTGGAGAAGAGAAAGCAGTCTCACTGGTGCCAGAGCTGGTGAACAAGGCAGTGAGGACATACTGGGGTGATTTTGCAAGCCTGCCTTTGTGTTGGAAGGCATGCACCAGTGGCACTTACCATATTTTTTATCCTACCTCATGAAAGAGAATTTCCAGAATTCCTTCAGAAAGTAGCGACAATGATGGGATAATACACAAGACAAGGGAGGGATATTTTGAGCTAGATTCAAGGCACATGTCTTTTACAATAATGAATCTTTTTTTTTTTTTTTTTTTTGTAGGTTCAAATTCATGACCTTGCACTTGCCAGGCAGGCACTTGTGCCATGGAGCTATCTCTCCAGCCCCTACATTTTTGGATACTGGTGATTGAACTCAGGACCCTGAAACTGCTAGGCAAGCACTTATTCTACTGAGCTCTCTTCCCAGCCCCATCTTTAACTTAAACACTTATCATATATTTCAATTATGCTCCCTGTGTAGATTTTTAAAACTAGTATCAGTAATCAATATTTCAAAGTCATTCAGCTGGTTCTTGCTAAATAAAAGTAATATTTTTAATTGCCAAGGAGGGACATTGAAAGGTGGATCCACTAGACAGCGTGGGAAGAGGATTCCAGCGCAGAGCATGTCTGCAAAGCCAGCACATGAAGGTGCAGAATAGGAGACCTCAGATATCCTGGTCCATTCTGGAAGCAGTGTTTTTTCTGAGAGCTTCTGCTTTCCAGGCCCCCATAACTAAAGTCTTGTACAGAAGTTTATATTGAACAAAACTATCCCTTTCAGTTATAAAACTTAATGCAAATAGTTTATTGAAAATTTTTCTGTCTGTTAGACACTGATTAAACACTTTTTTGGAATGATTTTATTTCTCCCCTCCAGCAACCTCCATGTGATATGTGGCATTGCTATCTCTATTTTGGAGACGAGAAACTGAGGCTTAGAGGGATTTGTTAAATTGCTTACATCCCCATAGTGCCTAAGCAACTAAACCGACTTAAACTTCATGCTTGCTTGACTTTGAGGCTTTTGCCCTCCTCTGCCAGATTCTATGAGCAGAGGAGGCTACACTGTATCTTGCAAAATACAAACTGAAACCTGTTCTGGAGATCCCTCTTCTAGCCCCGCACCAACATTTTTTGGAGCCCTGTCTGGGGGTTCTGGTGATATATATTTTTTAATTCTCAAGAAATATTACACTTAGTGGTAAATTACTGACTTATAAATTTAACATACAGGCACCATCTTAATCCAGGAAACAGCTTGGTTCTTCTACTGTTACTGCTGCAAACAAGTCTCCTAGGGCTGGGTGACACACATAGATGAGCTTGTCATCGAAGAGCTCCCAGTATTAAAACCCACATTATAGTTTTAGTCCTGAAATCAGAGGTTTAGCCTTGAGTCTTCGCACCTGCGAACCTCAGCCACGAGAAGCACAGCTCAGGGGCAAAGCACACTGGGTAAGGCAGAGCATCCAAACTCCTGTCCGGGAACAGCTCAAGTCCACTTGGCTGGGGCACAGATGTCTCTTCCTATGCCCCATCATTTTGATACGTTTTTGACCCGTTCTAACTGTGTACAGAAACAGCATGCTTCCCTTTATATTCATGTATTCCAGCAAATAACATCTGATTTTCTGCATGGCAGGAGCCAACTGAGAGCCCACTCTGCATTCCCCAGTTCCCTATTTTAATGTATTTCATGATTTTGTTGCTTTGGTGTGCATTTTAAAATGACACGTTTGATCAGTTCCTTAGGTAATATTGATGTTTTACCCTTTTAAATGTGTCATTTGATTTTCTGAAGTGATTCTCCACCTGCTTTGGTTGCACTTTCATTTAGGCACAGCTTTTTATTGGGTCCCTAAAGATTTATTCAAAGGAATCTGACTTCGGGGTGCTTTATTTTATTTAAAAATAGTTTTTCTCCATTCTTTACTTTATATACTCCCAACCCCACCTTTACGAACCTCCTTTCTCTCTCTTCCCTTTCCTCTCTCCCCCGCCCCAACTCTTTATGTACCTTTTAAAACACTGTGAATAAATTCTTCACTACAACAGCTTCAAACCTTGGCCTTTCCGCAGTCATATTGAAGTATTTCATTGTGCAGGGACCATTGCCTTCCCTGGGCTGTTCCCTGTGGATTCAGTCAAAGAGCAATTTTTAAAAACAGGTATGGGGAACATACTGACGCTTTACATTTATGACATGTTTTTATTGTCCTTGGTGAACACATTTCTAAATAGTAATTGCAAAGTTCAAAAGCAGTGACAAAGCCCCAACATAGTCTGTTCTTTTCTCATTGTTTGACTTGTTTGTGCTTTCTTTTTAAGCTCCGATAATATTTACCTTACATTCTTGGCAGGCTAATTTCCACATTTCTGATCTCTACACCTTGTCTTCAAGTACAGTAAATGAAGATGGTAGGAGGTCAAGATGCTGATTGAAAGAAAACACGTGACAATTTATTCCTTATGAACTATCTGAAAAAAAATCCAAAGGATGCTGTCAAATAAACAATAAAAATACCTTTGCTTTATGCTTATAGTAGTTATCAGAGATTATCTCAGAGCTTAGATGCTACACACAAGGAAAATACAATCCTTGAGAAGCCACTTTCTTGACTTCGAAAAAATCCTCAATGTAAATGTAGTATTACCTTAACAATTTTTTACACAAAATACATAATGTTATAAATAGGGCCACAGAGTAAGCTAACATCACACATCAGTTTTCTCATTTGGAAGGGCTACTAATCTGTAGGAATGGACATAAAATTATGAAACATCATTGTGCGTTCTGTGGCAAGAAAGTCAAGTGGCAAATTTCATATAGGCTGAGGTTTGGTATAAATATAGAATGTGTGCACCCTTGTGTCTCCAAGTTTTATACCAAGAAGTATACTGCAATGAAAGACCCTGAATTTGAACATAGAAATGACTAGATTTTTTACTGCAGTCTCTTCTGTTGTCAGATTGCATACCTAAACCTCCAGCTCTCTACATTTAAAGAAATGAAACTAACACCAGGGGAAGGCAGATGAGATCTCCTAGTTTAACAGAACAGGAGAGGCGTGGCATCCCAGCGCGTGAGGCATTGGCAGTGGGAGCTGCCTGAGTTCTGAACACTGGAGGCATGGCAGGAGACGCTGTGGGGCAAGATGAACAGACATCAAGAACATTCTAGGGCAGAGGGGGAACTCACAGGTCCTAATGGACATGACCAAGCCTGTGACCTAAAAGAGGTGACCAGGTGTATACCTGTCTGTACAGACAGCCGCATGTCTCTATAGACAGCAGCATGAAGGCAAGGTTTATGCAGTTCTCACATTCCTTGGGATGATGCTGGTCTGTGGCCCTTTAATGCAAGGCCACCCACTTTCTAGTATGGGCTTGATTTTTTCCCATCTGGACTTTCAAATTGTTTTCCATCTTTAAAAAACAAAAACTAAATTTAAGA
This sequence comes from Myocastor coypus, assembly GCA_004027025.1. Lineage (NCBI taxonomy): Eukaryota > Metazoa > Chordata > Mammalia > Rodentia > Myocastoridae > Myocastor > Myocastor coypus. The sequence continues at coordinate 33,181 of PVJA010007697.1, forward strand.
CATTTCCACTCTTTACTGTACAAACACTGATATTCCTCTATCTCGGATTTATTGATTCTTATTCCCACCTGTCTATCCTTCCTGGAATATAAGCTTTATAAAGAGGATGGCTTTCACTTTATTTGGTCACTGTTTTGTCCTCAGCACATGGAATAGCAGCTAGCCAAGGCACACCAGTCAGTAAATGTCTCTTGAAAGAATAAGTAGACTGTCAAAAGTTGCCGCAGAATATAAGTGACTTAAAGAAACGGCTTGGTAACCTCAATAATGGCTTCCAAGCAGCTATTGCTCATATGTCCTGCACTGGCTCGGCACTAACTTTGTACCAGACGCTGTGCTGTGCTATTGGGAACACTCCAGCAAGCAGGGCCGGAACGTGGCTGTCAGTGCGCATGCGCTCTCACAGTGAGGCATGGATCGTGGCAACCACAGAAAGGGCCTTCATCAGATGTGCCCAAATCTTTCTCTGCTTACTCTACCTAGAATAGAATTCATCATATATGCAAAGAAATTTGGAAGCATATCCATAGAACTTGGTTTCTGGAAAAAGTCATTTTGAGTGGGCAATTCTATTTTGCTCTCCCAAAGAAGAGAGCAACACAGGGCCCTGGCAGGATACTGCCATGACCTCAGCGCCAGCTGCCCAATGGATCTCTACAGAGTTTAGATCTGTCCCAGCCTGTTCATTTATCAGCTCTTCCCATCATGCTCCTTGCATTGGAGAACAAAAGCCCTCATTCAAGGAGAGGAAATTTGGCTAACTTCTCAACACTGAGAGTCTTTGAAGTTCAAAATCATCTAAAGGTGTTTTCCAACAAGTGGTGACAACCTCCTAGCCTCTTACTAACTAGAATTCTTTCTGCTCTTACATTGATGCTGAGGTCCTACAAGCCATTCACCCTGATGATATTGTTGAATATTTATCAGAAAGCCCCACATGAAGCTAAAAACAAGAGGAGTCATCCAGAGAAATGGACATAAAATATAGGAGAATAGTGGGATTGTTAAACTACAGGGGATTCTTTGGTATTTTTTGCTTTAAAGAAAGCAATGAATATTGCATCTTTGTACTGCATATTTGTGCCACGTAAATAGCTGAATGAGTGATGCCTTCTCTCTAGCTGTGAAAGAAAGATTTTGTGCAGTTTTTATTTACTATGGTTTACCTTAAGTAAAGTGGGATCCTTCTCCATGTAACTGTTTTTCTTAGTCAATTATTTGCCATTTTCTTACTTAATGAAAGGAAAGAAAACTGTCAGCTAGCCACTTCATAGTCTGTATGCTTGGCCAATTTGCTATGCTTAAGCACCAAAATTTCACTTTGAGCTGAGGTTGTGCATAGCTGAACAAATCCTTCCTCACAGTCCTGTAGGCAGAGCAGCATTTCTTTTGTACCAGACATTGACCTCAGGATCCTGCACTTGCCTGCAGGTGCTATGCTACTAGGCTCTAACTCCTATGGGTATTTCCACATTGTTTTATTTTAAAGAGCATAAAAATAATAAAAAGAAAGCACACATTAGAAATGACTCAGAATTTCATTGAACAAAAATAAATTAAGTTATGGCAAGTTCTGTTTGTGTAGAGTATTCTATTGGGCTTCCCTTCTGCAGAGCATTAATCTAAGTAAATCTTTGCTTGATATAGAGCAAAGAGATGGTAAAAAATAAATGTATGATTTTATTTTCAAACATGGACAAAACATTCTATTGTTAGAGATCAGGTGCCTTTTTTACTGCAGGTGTATTGGCTTTATTTGTTGATTAATAAATGCTGGACAGGGCTTTGGGCTAATCTCATTAGCTAATAGTGCTTCTGGGTAATTACCTTTATATGTGTAATTATTTTCAGATTTTAGGACCTTTTTTTCCACTTTGATAGCACTGGTATATATTTAATGCTTCAGCATACTGTGACCCATTGAGAGTGGAAAATAATCCCAAGTGTTTTCTCATCAAGAGAGGATGGCAGCTTAGCCAAAAACGGAATTATCACTGGGCCATCGATGAACAGAACTCTTAGCAATTTCTGATGCACACACACACATACCAAAACTGAAGAAATCTGGAGTTACTTCCAGAATGTTCTGTCTTGGCTGAAGTCATTGGTCTCATGGATCTTATGATAAAAATTATAACAAGGACTCAGCTAAATACATCACACCAGAAAGCGTAAAGAAAACTGCATGCAGCAGCTCACAAGGACCAGGTAAAGATAGCATTGAACCTGTGGCCTTTGAAGATCCATTTTCATTCTCCAAAAAAACCAGCAGATCTGAGCTCTGTTTTTCTGTCTACGACAGCCTAGTCTGGGAAACAGATCGAGGTGTCTAAACATCTTTGATGCAAGGCACAAGTTGCTGTGCATGTGGCTCTGTGCCTGTGCCCATGTTAACCAAGACTCATATGAGTGTGACCTGCAGCTTGACCTGCCAAGCTCCTTGTCTCAGGGACCTGGATGACTTCTAAGATCTGTTTAAAACAGGTTGCCTTATGCTTCTGTCAAAGCATTCTTCTTTTCTCTGTGTTGCCCTTCCAAAATCTCCCAGGAAGAAAGGATGAAAAGTGAGTATACTGGGTAGTAAAATGCTCTCAAAGGTATTTCAAGCCACGTATAAACTGGCAGTGTTGGGTCTTTCAGAGAGGAGTGGGAGCGACTTGATCTTTCATCTTGCCTTAATTTTTAATCTTCACATTATTTCTCTTAATGGCCTCTATCATATGCCTGGATAGGGCATATGATTTGAATGAGTGATGCCTTCTCTCTAGCTGTGAAAGAAAGATTTTGTGCAGTTTTTATTTGGGTTTGGGCTGAGTTAATGCTTTCTAAACACTGGTGTTGTTAGTCCATCCTGTGTCCAGGGACTCAGTTCATTTCGTTCCTTCTCTCCAGCAGAGCAGTCAGCTGAATTTGGACCCAGAACATATACTTCTTCCTGTAGAGTAATGACCCTTTGCTGCTGTATCTAAGCCATTTTATTTCAGGGCACTTTAGCAGCCTTGCTTAAACCAATGTTGTCAACTAAATAAGCACTCTGGACACTAATGGAATTTTCAAAACGAATTGTCCTGTAATGGAAACTTATCATGTTTTGTTATTGTGTGTACAACCTTGGGTTTGGTTTTTGGTGGTGGGAAGGCAAAGGAAAGGAGATCTGGGTGCAGGAACAGCAGGAAGTGTCTTAGTCAGTCTAACTCTTGTCTGATTTGATTTCATTCAGGCTTTTCAGCAAGAGGACCATCAACTATGACTCTGAGGAAACCTGCTGCTAACATGTATTACTGTGCAGCCACGGATGGTCTATCATCTCAGTGCTGGAGGTCAAGACAAGGAGCATTTGCTGTCCAGTCTGGTCCAAAGCTGGTTTATATTAATGATCAATGAAACACCAAATGTATTGGATTTCATTCTCCCCTTTAACCCTGCCTGAGCAATAATCTTGTGATAGGGAATGAGCGTTCTTGTGATCTTTCTTGGTAGGCTTGCCAATTCTCCTTTCAGACAGTTTCCTTCCCCAGAGAACTTGAGGGAGACAGAAACGGAAAACCCAATGATTTTCTTTCTCTTCTATATTAAAAAAGAGTGAGTATTTGGGTGCCCACAAAGTGTAAGAATTGACAAGCCAACTAGTATTTTACCCTTCTCTAGTTCTAGCCTAGAGCGGAATTCTTCACTCTTTTGTCTAAACTTACTAATAAGAGAAATTGGATGGTTCTCTAAATAGCTAAGCACTGGCACACGGAGCATTTATATTGTTATTATTATTTTTATACATACTATTTCCCTTAGCAATGGAAAGAAAATTAATAATCTTTTTATAGCTAGCTCTATTTTTGTTGAGGGCTTAACTAGAAGATATATCTAATCATAATGAGCAGAGTATAAAGAATATTAAGATTAAAAGAACTTATATTTTCCTTTATCCTCTCAAAAATGTCCAGATGGATTTCCTAGGGACTGCTTTCTAAATCTTCTTGCACAGTGAGCTGTAAATCCCAGGCCCAGCAAGTTTCTGGTTTGGCTACATATAGCTTTTCATGTATAATATGTACAACTTGAATAATGGTAAAAAATTATTTAGAAGATAATTACAGCCATTGATCTTGAGATGTTTTGTAGCTTCCTTCACACATCATTCCTCAAAGCCCTCTGGAGAAATGATGTCTGTAGGTTTCACCTGAAGCAAAACACTAGTAGGTGCTACTGTAAAATAAATAGCCTGAGTAGCCATCACCTGAAAGGGAAGGAGGGACGGTCCCTAGGAGAACCCAGGACAGAGATTAGTGACAGCATGAAGACTCTTGTAGTTTTGACAGCCCCATGTCAGTGTGGGCTTGTTCATCCTGTTGCAGCGTCTTTCATCTCTTGTATCATTATGCAGTCAAACCTCTAACTACGCATTGCTTCCTGGTTTCTGAAGCTCTCCAGGGGACTCTTCAATGGGCCTTTGAACACCTTGGCATCAAGTGAGAAGTTTACAGAGGAGGAGGATGAGCAGACAGCTTAATCCACAAGTACCTCAGCGCTGGCAAGTGGTGGCATCTGAGCGCAACAGGCCTGAGCAGGATGAAGAAGTCCCCATCACCACGGGAGGACAGAGCACAAGCCATGCTGCAGGCTAGCATCTTTTCTATCAGGAAGGAATCCCTAATCTTTGCCTTACCCCCAACTTCATATGTACCTTCTGCAGATACGTCCATAGACAGACAGAATCACACAGAATTGGACACACACACCCATGCAATACCCCCATGCATCCCCTCTTGTCTTTATTTTTCTCAGTGGTCCTTCTTAACCAGGAAACAAATGAGTAGCTGAGCAAGCATGCCTGTACCCGGCATAGAAATCAATAGAGATGGTTATTTCATAAACAGCTCCACTATCCAAGAGGAAACTGGTGGTTCTGAGAAAGCAGGTGGTTGGGGGAGAGGTAAGTGCATCCTTCTGGGTGGCAGGCTCCTTTCAGAGTTACCCAGAACTTCTAGAAGTCAGCTCGGAGTTAAGCCCACCCAGCCCAGCAATTTGGAATGAGACGTTTTTATCTCTGTATCCCTGGTGCTTATTATGACCCCTGGCATAGAATATTCCATGACTATTTAATAAACATTATAATGTATAATGTATGTTGTTACACATTTTGTAATGCATAGTTATATCATTATAAATATATGCATATTTATATAATTATCTTCATATTGTATAATTTTTGCTATTTTATTAAAATGAACATGAACATATCTGAGCTGATGTTGTGATTTCTGAAAAACTTAAAGGAGCCTCAGTAAGTGGTAATCATCGTCTCAAAGAAAAGACTTGTGTTTTCAAAAAAATAAAACACAGAAATCACATGATGATACACTCGATTGGGTCAATTATTGGCCAAATATATATCCACTCTTCACTGGTTACCAGTTAACATTCTCCAAACTCTACATTTTACCAAAACATTGTTTTTCCTTCCAGGAGAATCCCCACAAAGAAAAACACATTCATCTGCTTTATAATTTGTGCATTAGCAACCTTATTATCAAAATGAAAGTCATTTAGTATTTATCCTTGTCTTTACAGGTTGCAGTAAGATTTCTTCTGGAAACGAAATTGGAAGAGGGGTCTTTAACCTTCAAAGGTTAATCTTTAAAATTTAAAATCTGATTTTATTTCTTATGGAAAGAAAGACACAGTTTCTAAGAGGAAATACATTTGTGTGTGTGTGTGTGTGTGTGTGTGTGTGTGTGTGCATGTGTGTGTGTGTGTGTGTGTGTTACAAATGTAGCGATAGAGAAATAAGGAATTGTCCTAATGAAACTGATTCTTCTGCCAAATAACTCAATACCTGCTTTTCCTCTAGGGCTTTGCTCTGGCAGTTATCTTTGATTTATATCCGAAATTAGAATCCACCTGGATGATATGGCTTCATCAGGAAACTCACCTACGTTACCCTTCAACCCATCTCCAAGGTAACGCGGTATGTGATAATACTTATGACATCATATTCCAATGTTTATTGTGCCTTTTAGTGTGCCACCACTGAAAAGCTACCCGTGTACCCCTTGTCATGGTCCTAACTCATGGTGCCACTAGAGAACTGCTGGCTTAGGAGGCTGGCAGACAGGCTCCAACCACTTCCTGTCATGCTCTTTCCTCATTCAGAGTGGAGGAGGTTAGTGATTCCTCACATCCCTATTAGTTCTGAAATCACATGAATTTATGACTTCTAGGGATCACCTCTTGGAGGTTACTTGGAAATTTTCTTCTGCCTTACATAAATACACTCTATCTAATTTCCTGAGTGATTTCCATTGAAAATAAGTTTGATTTAAAGTGAGTAAAGCTCATTGCAAACTAACCTTCGAAATTAAACTGCTTAGAAATTAAATAACAGGCTGGTTTCAAGTATTTTGGATCAAAAATGGACTATGAACTTACATCAATAAAATTGTTTTTTCCAATGTGTTATTGAAATTGACTGTCAGTGACTAATGCAAAGAAGAATCCCCAAAACAATGCAGACATCCATACAAGAGTACTATTTTTAAAGAGAAAATAACCCTCATGTGGCCAAACATGCTGCCATTTTCTGGGCCAAAGTTAAAATGTTCTCATCCTCTTTTGAGACTCTTTAAGATTCATTTTGGATGTGTCAGTTCAGATATATTGTTTTTGCGAGAATAATGCTAAAGTTGAAAGGCTGTGTATACCTTTTGGCCATCATAATTAATCAGGTTTTGAAGTGCATATTTTTGTCAGTTGTTCAGTGCATTGTTGCTTACAAATTAAGAAGTATTGGCTGCCTTATGTACATGTGACACATTAAGTAACTTGTCATTTTCCATTTCTTTAAGAGACAGAACTAGATGAAGAAACTGCATCTTATGGTGATTAATATTTTTTTAGGATTTCAAAATTAAAAATCGGCTTAACAATATTGGAAAATTCACTGACTGCAAAGTATGGCTTGGTATAAGAAATTCATGTACTGGTGAAAAGCGATAGTTCCTCCTTCACAATACCCTGCTTCTATCTTAATTAGGATTTCTCCTACAGTAGAGCCTGGAATTTAAACTCGTCTGCAAGTGGTTTCTTTGGGACTGAAACAAGGGGGGTGTACTTGGGGTCAAGGAGAATGAGGCGGGAGATGGATTGCCAAGGTCATGCTCTGGACAACAAGCGCTTTTCCTTGCCTGTCCCCCTGGAAGGACCCAGCTGCCTCTTCCTATGGGTCCCACCCCACTGAGCAGCGCTGAGTGGTTAGCTACCGGCATGAGTGTTCCTCTGGGAAAAGTGGCCCTGATGATGGCAACTGTCTAGAGCAGAGACTGAGCAGGGTGCAACCTGGGAAAATCCTGGACAAGATGCAGAAGGTAGGAAGGAGCCTGTCCTGGAGGAGTGCTGGGGAAGCAGGGTTAATCTGCATTTTGGTGAAAATGTTTGTGGCAGATACCTAAGGCACCTGCTCTAATCTCTACAACATTCTTGCCATCAGAATTATCTCTTTCTCACATTTGAATGGCGCTCCTATGTTTTCTATCAAAATTCTAGTCTCCTAAGGTACTGAGAAGCTTCTCCTGCCTGCCTCTTCCCCTCTGACCTCCCTCTAGAGGTACAGTCGAAAGACCCTGCTAGGTTTTGCTGTTATGTTGTAAATTCTTAGTATAGGCTTGTCTTACCCACTAAATCTGACGTTCTTGAGTTACAGTTATTTATTTCTATGACCTTACGCAGAGCTAAGATGTTTTCTAGAATACCTAGACATTCTTATTACTGACATAAGTGAAAAAAATGAGCATCTCCCTTGCCTTTTGCCTTAGGGCTCAATCCTGACCTCTTTCTGACTTTGGCCCCCTGGTTTAAGATGCTGACCTCTAGTGCTTTCCAACACCTGCTCTCGCTGCCCTTCTCTGGACCTTCTCCAGCCCTCTTCAGTCTTGAGATGTGGCATCCAGAAATAGCCCATGTGTTCCAGGTGACACCACTCCATAGCTGTGCACTTGGAGGTGATCCTGACATCTGTTTCTCTACCTCTCCACCTCTCAGAAGCAAGTTAGACTCATTACTGGCAGTCATTCTGGGAGCCTGGCCTGCCGTGATTCGTGAGTAGGCTTCTTTTCCCTAATGGGCTCCAGAATCCTGAGGGGAAGAGAGAATAGTCTTATTCATCTTCCTGTTCCCACAACAGAAGGTGGCAGAGGAAATGGTCAAGGACAGTCACTTCCTAGCCCGGTGGCAACAATAATAAGGATGATTCACACCTAAGCATTTGCTGTGTTCCCATCTCTGAGTGCTCTGGTGTATGAGGCATCTCATGTGTTTTGTCACCAGGGCCTGTGAGATGGTCCTGTTGCCATCTCATTTCACAGACAAGGAAACAGTTCTCTAAGATGAGACACTTGGCAAATGACAGAGCCAGGACTGAGCTCACCTCTCCTTAATTCTGACCAATGTTGGTGCGGTTACAATAAATGGGATAGAATGCAAAGGTCTTCAAGGACAGTGAGGTAAGGTTGTTTTAAAAATTGAATTGGAGGAATGATTCTCCTGTAGGAGTGATCTTGCCACATGGGTTGATGTCTGGAGACTCCTCTGTTTGCCACAGCTGGGGAGTGGGGTTGCGACTGGCAATGGATAGGTAGGGGCCATGGGTGCTGCTTGTCTTAGTTACTTTTTACTCATTGCTGGAACAAATACCTGACACTCAAAATGAAGGAAGGAAAGGTTTATTTAGCTCACAGTTACTGGAGGTTTCAGTCCATATTTGGGCAGCTCCAAAGCTGAGTGGCACATGGCAGAGAGCAGCAGTTCTTGGAGGTGGAACATCAACAATGGTGACAGAGGCAACGGAATAATCAGGGAAGCAGAGAGCAACAACGTGAGTCTGTCTCTCTGTCTCTCTTTTTATATCACATTCAGGCTCTCTGCCTCAGCCTATCCCCTTAGGCCACACCCATAATCCCAGAAGGATTTAGACCCATAATCCCATCAGTACTTAAACACATAATCCCAGTGGATCATAAGTCAAGTCTCAAAGTCTAGAAATCCCTGCCCCGTGACTGTATGAGGCTTTGGGGGGACAACTAGACATAAACCATAACACTTCCGCCACCCTGCAGTGCACAGCAAAGAACTGTGTAGCCCAAATGACCAGCAGTGCTGAGTTAGGAAACCCTGGATTACATGACCAGACTGAGAAAGGATGAAGGCAGAAGGCAGGTGCACAAACATAATGCGAGGTCTGGGCCAGGACCTGCACTGCTGTCTCTTTAGCCCATTGCTATCCGCCCACTATGCCTGGAGCAGTGTTGGCTGGTTTACCGCACAGCCGCTATGTGAGAGGTATACTGTACAGCACTCTGCACAAAGGCTGAGTTCTTGTCACCAGCGCTACTCCCTGCTAGGCCCACTTTAAGCAACTTCTCAAGGCCTTCCTGTTCTTTCTCAGATCTGCTCCATTTTCAGTCTTCGTGGGCACAGCACATCTCTTGAGCTTCTCTCTCCTCCACCATCCCTACTCACTGCCACTCAGAGAAGCACATAGACCTTTGTGATCTTATAAATCTGCAACTTTCCTCATGATGCAGGAAACCCACCTACTGGAGTGGTGCTCCAGGCAAATGGGCTCAAGGGTGCTCTTGTACTTCTGCACTGTTCTCCTGGTTTGAGATCAGTAAAAATTTCACACTTAGCAAGATGGATCACAGATAGGACCCACTCAAGAAAAGCATCTTACCTTTGTCTTACTTCAGTATTCTTGGCATCGGACAGCGCTTTCCACCTAAAAAATCCATTCAGATCCTTCTCTGTGCACCGGCTCCAACCTGTGTCTCCCTACACAGTGCTGACCCCGCTGGGTTCTGCGTCTCCGCTTAGGTCTCCTCTCACAGCTGCTGTGGGTGGAGTGCCCTGGGTGGGGCTGCTCTCCCGACCTCACACCCTGAGCCCGTTGTTCACCCATCCCTCACCAGATAGGACAGGGAAATCAGACACAGGGCTCCCAGTGGGATTTTAGAAGGACCCGAGCGTCCACTTTGCAGTTAGCTTTCAAGTACCGTCCTTAGATACTCTGAGCTCCTTAGTATTTTGGGATGCAAGTTCTATTCATTAATTTCACTAGCTGTTTTTTTTTTTTTTTTTTTTTTGTGTGTGTGTGTGTGTGTGTGTGTGTGTGTTTTGAGTTCCCAACTAAGTTCAGCCTATTATAATTTACAAAAACAAGACCAGAAAGACAGCAGTTAATAATCCAATAGTAAAGGGCTGGCAAGAGAGCTCAGCAGCGTTAAGCGCCTGCGTTGGCAAGCGCAGGGACCAGTTCAATCCCTAGTCCTGGATGCGGCACTGGCCCTGCCCCCAGGGTGTGCTGAGCCAGTGAATAAATCCGGACGTGGTGATGCATGCATGCTGGTAATTCCAATGCTGGGGAAGCTGAAAAAGGGGGATCACTAGGAGTCTGAGCTGCGTAGCAAGACCCTGTACCAAACACATACATGAAAAATAATAATAATTCAAGTAGTAAGTAAAATCTACTACCCATTGCTGGGTGATTTTTTTTTTCTTGGTAATACTAGGGATTGAATACTACCCATAGTGTGAAATAGCAGTGTCAAAATGTGTTAGGAATTTTTAAAGTTCCAACAAGAGGAAAGATCTCCAGCTCTTATCGTGTTCTCAGTTAAAGATATGGGGAATTTTGAAAGATCTGTGTGTGTGTGTACATGTGCGTGTGTGTTTGTGTGTGTGTTAATAGTGCCTTTGTGTGACAAGGACAGAAGGGCTGAATGTGTCCACCTTCTCTCTTTCCTTTTCCCCACAGCCCTTCTAGCAGAAGACAGTTAAATAGAGTGGTGGTGCAGGACAAAGTGTTCTGGCCTGGGAGAGACAGGGAGGCTTAGGAAAAATCAAGGCTTGCATCTTGAGGTAAAGCTCCTCCCATCAGCATCCAAGCCACAGCATTGCTGTTTAGTAGTAAAAACTATTGCTCTGGAATCACAAGGAAAGTGGAATATACACACATCCGGCTGCTCCTATTACCTCTCTGAATTTCTGTCCTGTCTGCTTTCTCCTTGGTCTAATGTTGAAGAAGAAAACAAATTTTGAGCACTGTTGGTGGCCTGACTTCTGCAGCAATGACCATACCCATCAGAAAGGATCTGTGTTCTGCTGACTGCCACACCACTGAGTGCCTTCTTCCTAAGACATCCAAGAGGAAAGGTTTTGCCTTTCAGCATCTTGGTAAGTACTCTGACTTTTTATTGCAAACTAGATTAAAGTACATGTCAAAGTCTACAGACAATAGCATTCTATTGAAGTCACATTCTGGGATTTGATGCCAATTGGATTAATCCTGTTTAAGATTCTTGTCACCATGAGGTACTCCCTCAAAAATTCAAGCTCCACTGGCCATTGATGTGTCCAGGTCAGGTTCTTCACTGTGGACCATTCTACAGCCTTGCTTGCTACTTGTCCTGCCTCTGCTGCCATTTCTTTCACACCCAAGAAAGCACAGCCCAGGCACAATTTCTTCCATGGCGTTGGGCAGGAACCTTCACCCAAACACACCACAGTGTAGTGTAGATGTTCAGAGTTGATGTTTTCTTTGTTCAAATTCCAGTTCTGCCATTCATTGAGTACACAGCTTGGAGCAAGTTACCAAAGTTTTCTTAGCCTCTACTTCTACATGTATAATGGGAGAAAAGACTTTCTGAGGACTACTATGAAGATTGAAGTATATGCATGAAGCACTCAGAAAGTATCTAGCACACTGGAAAACTTAAAAGAATGTATATTTGGCCAACCAAAAAACTGCCTACATCTCATGAGGTTCAGTGGTGAGTCTGCTTGAAGTTTTCAGCATCCTCTCTTGGATGAGTTTCCTACTGTACACCATATTTCTGCACTCTTATCTGGAGAGTGCTCATACTATGCTATCATCCTTGCACGATGAGTCTCTCGTTGCCTACTTCACTGCTACCTAACCTCACACTCATCTAAAAGTTCTGCCTTGTTGCATAGTGCTTCAGGTTTAACCCTACCATCACAAGGTGTGAGTGCTGGGTGATCAGTTCATTCTCTTAAGAAATCAAATGTGTGCAATGCTCTACCTCCCTGGCCTTAGCACCTCAGTCCTGGACATTGCTGAAGGTGAGGACGCATCCTTGCTGCTGCCTATTCGCTATGAGTCAGAATGAAATGCTTCTTTTATAGCTCAGAGTTCACAGGCAAGTGGGCTTCTCCAGACTTCTGCAGAGCACTATAGCAGTGCATACTTGAATCCAGGTCTCGAACTGCTATTTTCCAACAACCATAGTTATTCTAAACTTTATATCCCTACAGAAGGTGATATAAAAAGTTAGACATTTTTATACAGAAATTTAGAAATCAAGTAACATTGTAGCTGGACAATTCTATTACTTTCCTTTTCTTTCTTTCTTTCTTTCTTTCTTTCTTTCTTTCTTTCTTTCTTTCTTTTTTCTTTCTTTTTCAGAACTGGGGATTGAACTCAGGACCTTGCCTTACCAGGCAGGCATTTGTGCTCCTGAGCTATCTCCCCAGCTTTGACATTTTTTTTCTTGTCTCTTGTTTTCTTTTATCATACTTTTTTTGTTTTATAATATTTACTTTAAAGAGAGTATAGCAATAATCAATATAACATTAGAAACAGTACACATTTGAAGTCCAAAATGATGGGTATTTCAAGTATGGTTTTAGTACTACCCATTGCTATCCTCAGTGTAGTTGCTTAGTTCACAGATATCAGCGTATATAGTTAGTCAGGGTGAGAAGTCTACCTATTGACTGCTATTTTCAAGAACCTGCTGGAGATTCTGAGGGCCACTGCCTTAACCATGTTGCTTACATAAAAGTTTGGTTTTGCCCCTGCCATATTGCCTAGCTTTTCTCTTTGCTCTCTCTTCATTGTTTAATCCTTAAGTTTTCACTTTCTATTTCACTGCAGTATAACTTTCAATTTTTATTTTTCTTTTGAGTTCTCACACTAGGGAGACAATATGATGTTCACACAGGTGGGTCTGGTTTATTTCACTTACGACTATATCTTCAAGTTGCATCCATTTATATATGAAGGCTTCAAGTTTATTTTTTTTATAGCTGAGTAATACTCCAGTGTGTAAAAACTCCCCATTTTTTTCATCCATTCCTCAGGTGGTCAGCATTTTGGTCATTTCAAAGATTTAGCTATCACAAATTGTGTTTCTAAAAACGTGGACACACATATATCACTATGATGTGATGTTTTCAGTTCTTTTGGGAAAATTCCCAGTAGGAGAATAGCTGGATTGAACAGGGTTTCCAGTCTTAGTTTTTTAAGGAGTCTCCACATTGATTTCCGTAGCGGTTGTACCAGTCTGCATTCCCACCAGCAGTGGAGAAGGGTTCCTTTTCTCCACAGCCTCTCCAACGTGTGTTGTTAGTTGATTTCTTGATGATAGCCATTCTTCCTGGGGTGAGATGGTATCTCAGTGTTGTCTTAATTTGTATTTCACAAATGGCTAGCTATGTGGAGCACTTTTTCATGTATTTATTTGCTTCTTGTATTTCTTCCTCTGACAAGTATGTGAGAAAACTAAATAGCAAACACAATGATAGTTTATATTTCAATTTCAAATGAGGTCAATGTCTTGTATGGGTGTAAAAGTGTAAATCATCCTCCTATGGATTGTTTAAGTCTTGTGAAGTTTTATTTCAGAAATAGTTTAGAGGAAATTCATATTTTTCTCCTGCACATAGGATAATTGATGCTGTTCTGGGTGTTTCTTGAACTGTACCTGAGGCTCTTTTTAATATTCTTACTGTAAAAAAGACAAATAAAAAAGAAGAATTGATAAAAATTATGATGGTGGTTATTTTTCTAATTGTTTTAATATAAAAATCAAGACACATAGAGGAGCCAGTTAAGTACTTTGTGCAATGAGAAAGTTTTCACTTAAAGTTTGTGCATTTAAATTAACAGAGACAGACAGAGGTACATTCACTCGATATTAAGAAGAAGGTTTA
>PVJA010007697.1:47284-67591 GCA_004027025.1 Myocastor coypus
AAAGAAAAACACCTTCAGGGTAGCTCAAATGCAGTCCCTTTTTTGCATGTGCCATTGCTTTTTGTCCTGAAAGCTCCTTTCTAGGTCTAATGATGTTTGACTATGGGTCTCAAGAGCAATTCTTACTCAGACCCATAAGGGTGATGTCCACCCCTCCCATTTCTCCTCTGCATTTACAGTTCTGAAAGCTTTTGAGAGTTTTTCCTGCATGAGCACAGGGGCAGACTGGGGAGGAAAGAAATATTATTTTGCAACAACTGGTGCTCCATCAAAACAGAGGCCTTGGGAAGTGACGGCAGACATCAGTAACCACCACAGTGTTGGCCTTATTTATAGGTTTGAGGGGAAGATAAATACTTTACATCCACATTCTAATTAAGGCCAACACTTCCCAGCATGCATAGCTCTGCATCTCATTCTCCCTGTCACTGCCACCAGGGCGCTCATATTTTCTGCAGTGTTCTCCTAGTTATTAGTAATACCAAGATGACTTAAATGGATGGAGTCTCAAGTTGGCTATGGGGCATAGGGACTTGATTGACCACACAGCTGGAATCTGCACTCCACACCCCAACAGCATTTCCCTCTTATTGTCAGTGGCTGGCTGTAGCACTTGAACCACAGAAGGAGGTGCAGGACTGAGGATTACAGAGAAGGGGTCGCAGGTTCAGTGTGGAGCAGCTGAGGAGGACAAGGGGGACCTGCCTTGGAAACACCCCTCCCCTGCTCGGTGTGTCAACTCAGTGCCTGTCAGTAGAATGGGGGGTGTGCTCTGTCTTCCTCAGACACAGGTCTAAGATGGATTTTTCGGTGTCATAAAGCTGATGCTCTTGTTGCAGTCTCTCTTACCTATTACATGAAAAGTAATCCAGTGCGTGCTATGAACACAGGACTAACGACCCTTAGAGAAAGTCCACCCTAACCTATCTTTGGGAAAGGAAGACATCATAATCTAGTATAGCCAAGCATGTCGAAGGCACAGTCAATAGGCAGACACTGATCTTAATTAAGTCTTCAAAATTTCATTTTTAAACCATATTGATCTGGAGTAAACAATCTGACCAGGAATTCACAAGTACTACTATTTTTTTAGAAAAAGATTTTAAAATATTAATACCTTGCCATTTAAAAATTCTATATATTTTTAGTTTTTCAGAATACTATATTCTTAAGCTGGATGTAATAGAGTATGCTTGTATTCCCAGTGCTGGAGAGCCAAACCCAGGAGGACTGAGCTGCATAGTTAGACCTTGTACCAAGCATATTTAAAAAAAGAATACCATATTCTTATATAAATACTGAATCAAAAATTGGAATCCTTTCTAAGAGTGTGATTTTAATTTTGTGGCACTGGGGAATGAACCCAGGACTTCATAGAGAGCTACATCCCTGGCTCTTTTTACTTTTTTGAGACAGAGTCTAACTAAATTGTCCAGGCTGGGATTAAATCTGTGATCCTTCTGTCTCGGCCCCCCAGTATGCTCAAGTGACAGGCATGCACCCCTGTGGAGCCTGGCTTTATGAGCAAGATTTCATCACTGCAGAAATGACCTAGCAAAAGCATTTTTACTCTCCTCCTACTTCCAGAAACATCATCATTTCATTTTGAAACTATGGTCAGACTGTCCACAAAATATGCACAAATACTGTAGAAAACTGGAAAGAAAGTTGTATCTTCCTTTGGCCAACATCATGAATCAAAAAAGAAAAAACAATGGAAAAAAGAAACCACAGAATTCAACTAGGGATGGAGCTCTACCTTCCTTGGTTGTCTGCTTTTGAGGACTTTTCACTCAAGTCTGAGTGAAAAATCTATGTGAATTATTAACTGAATTCCTTGCTAACAGTTTGCTCCTGTGCCAGCCAGGGCCAGGTGTTTGCATGAACATGCATATACATACATGTTCATGTATGTCCTGCAGTCCATATATATGACCAAGAGACTTAAGAACCTTGGTTCTTAGTGGATACAGCTATCTCAGCAGTCTCAGTCTAAGCCTAGTTGGGTGGGCTGGAATTTGTTGTGTTCGTTTTTCACTCTCCAGGTTCATCTGGATAATTGCAGATATTTAGTGCCACACCTTGGGAAGCAACTGCATGGGGCGTGATGGAGAAAAGAAATTAATATTTACTCAGTGCTACTCATGTAACTGACAGAATCCTCACATCTTTGGTATCATTTATTTTCATGATGTGGATAATAATACCTGTCAGAGTAGCAATTTTTATTCATAATCTGTAGACAGGAAAACTGAAGCTCGATAAATTATTTTCCACTATTTTATGACTATTGAGAAATAAGCTGGAATTTACTTCAACTGCTGGAAGCCAGGAGTGTGAATCTGGGTTTATCAGAAAGGATTTTTTGGTAACTTGGGAAAGTCAGAAGCATCATCATTATCACACTCAGCACAGGTCCTCATGCAGCAGGTGGCCAGAAAATGTTACTGGAATGATTTGGGAGTCCAGGTTAGTCTATCTCATTTGATGGAATTTGAGAAGAGCTGGCATCCATAGAGAAATCTAGGCATGTACATTGGTGCAGAACATGAGTCAGAAAGTAAATGTCTGATTCCAGAGACCCATTTGGAAGATCCAGCACGTAAGTCTTAGAGTGAAAGGAGCAAATAACAGCTCTTGAACTCAAGATGAACTTCAAAGTCGACTGAAATTTTTTGGGTAGCTGCTATGTACAATGCTCTTGTTCTTGTCAGTTTCACTTTATCTTATTTCATCTTTATAATAGTATCTTTCACATTTGAAGAAACTGAGTTCCATGCAGTTGTGACTTTCCAGTGTCACATACAAATATGTGTCAAAACCAGGGTTTGAGCATAGGCCTCTGGACTCACTTGAGAGTTGTGAACAGGATGAACGTAGCGCATTTTCTGTAGCCATTATATCTGATCTGTCAACCACAGCTGGTCTTGTCTGATTTTCAGGATAGCTCAGTCTCTTTTACACCACTGACAACTCTTTCAGTTTCATTTGTAAACTCCTTTTCATTAGGTTGGCTTTTAAATGTGAGAGCACTCCTTGCTCTACATGTTACCTCTTCTCTTTTCTGCTGACATTCATTTACCTATGTCTTTATATAAAGGAATGAGTTTCAACACCATCGTCATGACTCAAAAACTAAGCTGTCTAAAGCCCAGGATGTTTTTAGCCATATACAGCTATATTTTAATGTCCAGAAAGGATCCCAACCATCAACTCTTCAATATGATTTTCCTTACATTCACTAGAACTTGATGGTACTGTTCCTCATCTTAAGAGCAACTCTACCCTTCCAGTGGCTCAAGCCCCAAACCACAACATTACCTTATTGCTCTCTCTTACACAGTTCTAATCTGTTATCAAATCCTGTTGCCCATGCCTTAAGAAAATGCCTGGGTTGGGGTATTTCTTGCCACTCCCACAGCTGCACCTTTGATCCGTTTCACTGTCATCTCCTACCTGGCTCATTGCCAGGGCCTTTCCTGGAGTGAATTCACCTTCCAGAGTTACCTTGGGAAAGGTGAGTCAAATCATACTGTTTTTAGCTCATAACCAACACATTCAGAGTAATGCCAATATACTTATAATGGTACAAAAGAATGTACATGGTCTGGCCTCATTAAACAAACGGCCCCCTCTTGGTCTGTCTCTGGCTACTTTGTCTGTTGAGCTAAATCGCTGTCATTCTTGCTGCCTCACTTATTTGAGGCCATTCCTATCTCTATTACCCTGTCCTCACTAGTGCTTCCCTCTCTTCCCCTGGCCCACATCATGCTTCTCTGCAGCACTGTCTGTTCTTCCACAAGTCTGTCTGTGATATACCTACCTGTCTATCTGTCCAATGACCATCTACTAGGATGTGTGTAGCAACAAGGCAGCAACAATCGCTACTGCAGCTGTAGCACAGAGTACAGGGGTAGGAGAACGCCTGGCATATCTCCTAATCTGAGCAACTACTTTAAAAATAACAATATGTAATAGAATGACCATTGTTAATTTCACATCATCTTGTTTTGAAATTCTGTATTTTTTATTGTTTTTCTCTCTCATTAAAATAAAAGTAACAAAAAGAAAAAGTGATATATTTTCTAAATATGAGGAATGGAGGTAGCCACAAGAATTCAGCACACACAGAACTGGGCAGGAAGCTCAGTACAATCCCTACTCCAGCAGTGCAGGCAGCCTCAGGGAGGTTGAAGAGGGAAAGTGTATCAACCTATACTCCAACACACTCATCCATGAGAAACTATTTCCTCAGAATCCCCAATGGAAGCACCTGTGTCTCAGAGCAAATGCATGAGCTCTCAGAATTGTGATAGATCACGAACTATGAAATACTTGTAATCAGCTGTGCAAATATAGAAGCTAAGTTCTGATTCAATTTTTTGCAATGGCATACAATTGTAAAATAAATAGAAAATAAAAAATATGGAATAGCTTTAAGTATCTTTTCATGGGTGCATCCATTTCTGCCTGTCACTGACACCAAATTCCACCCACACAGCCCTGCTCTACTGAGCCCTTTCCTTTGTTGGCAGCTATCCCAGGGTAGTAAGAAGGGTACAGACCCTGGACTCAGACAGACCTGGCTCCATGTTGTTGTCATGCTATCTGCTCACTAAACACTACTGCTGGATACAGAATATTGGTCACTTGTTTACCCTGCTGAGCCTAATATTTTAGCTTAGCATTGCATGGGATGGGAAAGTCTCAAGTTTCTTTTTCTCCACGTTATACTAATACATGTTTACAGTGCATAATTGCATTGCTCGTGGGGACTTGGTTCATGCACATAACTCATCTTCTCTCCTTCTAATGCTTGTTCCTCCTCCTCTTCACAAAAGCTCTATTTCCATTCTGAACTAATTTCTTCCTGTGTGGCCCCATATCCTGCAAATAGACAGATATCGCAGCAAGAACGGCCCTAAAGCATGCTAGAAAACTAATGTTACACTTAAAATGTGTATATTTTATTTTTGTCTTTTTGAGACAGGATCTTGCTATGCAGTTCAGGCTGGCCTTGAGCTCACTGCTAGTCTCAAACTTGCACCGATCCTCCTGCCTCAGCAACCCAAGTGCTGGGATTACAGGTGTGCACTATAAAATGTATATTTTAGATAATGGCTCATTGTTGTCCATGTTCTGCTGGACACAATCCATGCCACATCAGTGGCAGCTACTGGGAGCTGCAGTCAAGAACTCTATTCTGACCTCACCCAGCTGTGTGTACTGATCAAGTGGTTCTGTTGTATCCTGCTGTGATTTTCCTGGACTGCTTCTCCAGTCAGCCCCTGCAAGTGTTCACAAAAAGCATGTTGGGAGAAATGGTTTAGAAAATCACTCTTCTCCACTGTTATTTCTGAATCTAGCCCTATCAGTACTTCTGTGTCCCCTCTAAGGTTTCACTAAGGTTATAACAATAGTGGCTAAGAGGTTCTTAGTCTAATTAATCTCATGTTGTCTACAAATATCATGGAAGTAGGCTGTGTGATACTGAGTCCCAACTCAGGAATAAAATTGGAAGCTTGTCTTAATGGCTCCTTTTGTCATTTTATACCTTCTTTCAATTTCCCCCAATTCATATCTTTATCTAAGCTGTAAGCACTGCCTCTCTTAGCAAGCAGTATAATACAACCATGCTCCAACTCGCATAGACAATGTCCTTGGTTTTCTTCCCAACGCAGACCCTTTCTATCACTATGACAACAACAAACTTGAGAGGGTTCAGTAAGCCGGGAGGATTAATGACCCCCTAGGGAGATAACCATTGTGCGATTTAAATGAGTTTGTTTCCTGAAACGTGTCTGGATTCTCATCTGACTGTCTCATGAGACAAGCTCCCAAATATGTCTGGTGTTAGGATCATTCGACTACTGACATTTGTCTTCTACAGCTTAGTGACTGTAGTGTGATAGGTCTGGGCTTTGCTATGGACTTTGCCAAGTTTTAAAGATCAACAACTTATTTTAATATGTCAGCAAGCTTGATACTCACTTCCACAGGCTGTGCTATAAAACAGGCCTCTTTACTGTGAAGTCCAACTGAATCAAAGTTGAATCAGTTTTTAGCTTCATGGAGCCAAAGATATAGCTTAACCATATCCATTCTCTCCAAAATTTGAGGTATTTATGTAGGGTGAAAATTTCTAATTTCAATAGACAAACATGATATTTCTGTCTACCTAGCAATCTTCCAATAATAAAAGATCTAAGTTGTAAGGAGAAAGTCCAGCTACTAATAGATGGCAAGGGCTAGCTGCAGAGACTCAAAGGAAAGGGAAAGCAAACTTCAGCTCTGCCTCTTGGCTGAGGGCCTGGAAGAGAAAAGTTTGTGTCCCACAGAGAGCTCAGCCCAACAATCAAGAGTGGGACAATTTTGGAGAATTCCACAGTTGGAGAAAAGAAGAGTAGCAATTTGACAAACTAAATGCTGCCCAGTTTGGTTATCCCCATTTGAAGGTAATAAATTCCAAAGAATATCTCTCAGTAGCCTGCTCCTTTGTTTTCTAAGGCTCACTGAATCTGGCAGCCAGTGGAGGGGGCTGGCTGAAGTGATGCTGATCCCTAGTGGGGGCAGGAGACTCTGGCTCCTACTGCATTCCTATTGGCCCCACGCTCAAGATGAAGCGATACTTGTATCATGCCATCTAACAGAAGTGGAAGGTGAGGGCTGTGGAGATAGGTCAGTGGTCTAAGTGCCTTTCTAGGTAAGCCCAAGCACCTGGGTTTGATCCTTGTTCACAACATCCTATGCCAACACTACCCTGGCCACCCTGAGCTAGCCACCAAGACTGGGCATAGTGGCACACAGCTGTAGTCCCAGCACTGGGGCGGCTGAATAGGAGGAACACTATGAGTCTGAGTTGCTTAGAGACCCTGTACCAAATACATAAAAATTAAAAAAAAAAAAAAAAGAAGGTAAACCAGACATGTACTTAAACATTTTCTCATGGTGCGCCGTATGAAAAAAGAAATAGGTGAAACTAATGGTAAGGCTTTTATTTGTTACAGATTATGGTCTCACCAATAAACCTAAAAGCTATGGCATTTTTTATTTCATTTTGTATTTTTTCCTAGTAGGTCTTTGGAATCTGGTACATGTCCTATACACAGCTTGGCCCAGCCCCACTCAAAGGCTCAATTGTCATAGATGACTACTGGTTATCCCTAGGGTCACATAGTATAGAGGAAAGACAGTAGGGCCTGCGGAGGAGGCCTGGGTTCTAGATGGTGGACTGTGTTAGACGGTTGGATTCCAGTCCTTTCCAGACCTCCATTCTCTAACTAAAGGATGGGTTAAAGGTGGGTGAGTGTCACAAAACCAGCTGAAAATGCCCATGCCTTCCTCTCAGTGGGACATCCCCATGGTAGGGTTGGCTAGTGATATCTCAATTTGTGTTTACAAAACATCTTCATCTCTTTCCACAGCGGCAGGATATGAGCCGAGTCTGGGTTTCATCTCATAAAGGCCCCTCTGGGATGTGGTCCTGGGCTATGGATTGCCCAGCGTAAGGATCACTTAATCTGGAATTAAATTTTGCTGTTGACCTGAGTAGTCTGGCGATGAGCAGTGTGGCATAAATCAAACCCTTGACCCATGAATAAAAAGAGAAACCCTTTTGATTGATTTTGACCAGGCATATTAATAAGAGCACTGCACGCTTCTGTGGTCTCTTTCATTCCCAAGCCCAATGGAAGTCATGAGGAACTGTTCCCATCCAACTTATAATGCATGCAGCACAGCTTGGCTGTCTTGTGCCTAGCCCAGGTGGCACTGGAGCAATGTAAGTGTCTTTCCATTGCTCAACTTCCATATGCATTCACTGAAATGGTTGTCTACTGAGAGTCATGAAAGACAACTTTTGCTGTCACTGGTGAGATGCAGCACCTGCACTGGTGAGCCTCTTCTCAACATGGAGAGAACTTCGCACTCATACCATCTGCTCTGCAGTCTGGGTGACCTTAGTCTCTCCTTGTCTAGAATTCAGTTCTTCCCCAAATGAAAAAGGAATGCTCCTTCTACTTGGGAAGTGAGGATACTGGAGCATCTCCCAAGAATGTCTGAGATAAGTACAAGTTGTTATGATAAGTTGTTCCACTAGGCCCTAGGGAAGAAGTAAAATCATAAACTATGCAGGTGAAAGGCTCAGAAAATAGAGAGCTAGGGCCACAAGTGGAGAGGGCCAGGCAGCACCTCCTGCCAGCCACCAGGACTTAAGGATGCCCATGTCAGAATTCTTGCCTTTGTTTCAGGACAGCTTGAGGAGTAAAACTGATTAGCTGTGGAATATCATTTAAATCTCCTCTTAAAGTAAATCCAAGTCTTTAATCATTATCTTCCCCAAACACCAAACAGCTCCAGATACACACACCAACCTCACTGAGAGACTTGTCAAGACTGAAACAGTAATTCACAAATTCACTAAAATTCCCTGCTCCACCGAGCAGTATGACAGCTCCAGCGACCGCAGTAACATTTCTATTCAAACTGGCTTTGGAGCCGAAGCTATAAATATCCTTGCAATATTTCCTGCTTCAGAACATAAAGACAGCTTTACAGCACTGATAAAATAGAAATTACTTTCTCTCTGAGGTCTTGCTGGAATTTTAATGTCTGTTTTGCAATAAAGCAGCTCCTACACAATTTGATTTGAGGGAAAGAAAACAAACGGTCTAATTTAGTTACAATAATGACTCTTCGTGTATTGTTTGCCCTACTTGCTTCTGTGGCTGCTGGCTGTTAAAGTTTGTATCACAGAGCAGAGGGGATGATGTTTATGAGAATATTAAAATGGTTTTGTTATTATTTAAAGATACATTGTCTTCATCTCTCCACACCACAGAGAAACCCAAGTAATTTTTTTGGAGAATTAGAAAGAAAAAAAAAAAAAAGAAAGTTTATGGCCCCTAATAGCACTTTGTAAAAATTGCTTGTTAGAACTGTAAAGCTATTGACCAAAGATGACACAAATTTGAAAGGCTTTTGAAATGTAAAAGATCATAGCAGCTTTAATTAACTCTGTACATGTTACTCAGCTCTTATTAGTGCCTTCAAAGCCGAGTGAGGCCTCTTTTTTTTTTTTTTTTTTTTTTTTTCTTTTATACACACCCGTCTTTGTGGGTTACATGATCTCAAAAAAGTGAGCAAAGGGAATTGCTTGTCCATAGACTGAGGGCAGAGGAAAGTGGTACTGAAAGAAGAGTTGAAACTAGGGCACACTGCCTGGGGAAAGAAATAAATTACTGGAGGGAGGTAGAGTTTGCTTAGGGCCTGGTCAGGAATGGGATTAAACCAATGGCCTTAGGCTTCTGGCAAAGGATGAGGATTAGGGCTGCAATTCAAACTCATTAGAATTTGTGCTACCACCAGGTTAACTTTATACTTAGAGAAGATTCTTCCAAACTATCTAGGAATGGGAAAAAATTTCTACCACCTACTCATCAGAAATTAATTCTAGCATTTGTTTAATGTCTAAACTATATAAACAGCTAAAAACTTAACAGTGAAACACCAAACAACTCAATCAATAAATGGGTCAGTGAAGTAAACAGACACCTCCAAAGAAGAAGTAGAAATGCTCAGTAAATATATGAAAAAATATTCAACATCTTTAGCCAAGGAAGAAATGTATATCCAAGTTATATCCCACCACAGTTAGAATAGCTATCATTAAGAACGCATAAACAATACAGTCTATTAAGTATTTAAGGGAAAAGTAATCCTTTTATACTACTCATGAGGATTAGTATGGAAATTCCTTAAAAAATTAAAAGTGTGATCTGGTTGTGGTGATATGCGCCTGTAATCCCAGCATTGGGCAGGCTGAAGATGAGAGGATCATTACGAGTCCAAGCTGCGTAGTGAAATCCTGTACAAACTTGAAAAAATGTAAAATAAAACCACCATATATAGGCACTATGCCATACTATTCAGCTACTAAGAAGAAGAACACAATCATGTGATTTTCTGGAAAATAGATGCAACTAGAGATCATCATGTTAAGTGAAATAACCAAGACACAAAGGCAAGTATCACATGTTTTCTTTCATGTTACATCTAGCGGATAAATGATGACATCAAAGTAGAAGGCAGCCTTTTAAATAAGAGCTGGGGACCAGAGGAGGAAGACAGGGACAGATCAGATCAAAGTATGATATATGCACACATGCATATGCCACAATGAAGTCCATTATTCCATGCAATTAATATGCACTAAAAAAAGACATTTCCCAGTTTGGAAAGAACTGTGACCTCACTGAATCCTTTGGCTGGCTTGTCAGTGATTCTTCCCTACGCCGATGGCCCCAGGCAAAGCCATGAAGTAGTTCTCTTGCACAATCAGTTCCCCTCTTCATTTATACCCCACATTCTTCTTCATCCCCTTTGCTGAAAACAGATCCCATTGCTTTTTCCCTTCAGTTTCTCCAAATATGTCATCAGCTTTCATCTAAATACTGTACCATTTGTGCCCACATCCCAGCATCCTAATGTGCTAAAAAGCCACTCTTTTATTCTAAGTCTGTCAGTGTTTTTATAGTGTCATACGTATTATAGATATCTAAACTCTCTGGCCTAGAAAATAAAATTCAGGTATTACATCTCTGGCTTTTTTTCTTCCAGTTGTGTTTTAGACCCTTGAAATTCCACCCCCCAAAAGAAAAAGTTCCAGCATCTATTAGAGGGACCTGGGTGGTGTACATCTACATCAACCACAGCCCCCACGCTCTTATCAATTTAACATGAGAAGTATTCACATATGCAGGGGTTCAATTGTTTTAACCAAGCCTGAAAAGTCCTATTCTCTTTTTCTTTTTTTGGTCTGTGTCAAACTCCCCAAGGCTGGGATTACAGGACAGCATGTAGTACTGGGAATCAAACTCATGTCCTGGTACTTGCCAGGCAGGTACTTAGACCTCTGAACTATCTTCCTAGTCCCCCAAATCCTGTTCCTAACCAATCTTTTGCATCACACAAGAGAAAACAGAGGTGAAAAGAGGAGAAATAGTCACTCACATCTACATAATTGAATGTAGGCAGAAGGGGAAAAAGAGCCCAAGTTTTGTCACTGTGGCAAGAAGAGGGGCATGAATCTCCAATGGGCTAATTCACATTGCAATTAAAACATCTGTACTCATATTACAGATATTTAATTTAACAATAACAAGAACGTTTACTGATGCAGGAAATGTTGATCTCATGCAATATCCTTGTGTGAAAAAAAATCTATTTAAACATTAGACATGAAAAGAATGGGTCTCGGTATAACAAAGACCAGATATAACAAGCTCACAGCTAAATAGCCTCAGTTATGAAAGTTGAAAACTTTTATCTGAAAATAAGATATAAGGCAAGTATGTAACCCTGGTCCTGAACTTCCTAGCTGGATTAACTTACCTAGCAGAAAAAAAGAAAAGAAATAAAATTTGGAAAGAAAATAGTTAAATTACCTCTGTTTACAGATGTCGTGAAATGAATATATCCTGCCAAAACATAAACCTGCATACTATGAGAGAATTCAGCTTCAGAATATACAATCAACGTGCAAAAATAAGTAGTATTTCCATACATTAAAAATGAGTATGAAATTTGAAACACAACCTTGTAACAAATACAAAAATGTAAAATAAAATACTTAGAAATTAACTTAATCCTTTAGATAGAAGCTGAGGGAATTCATGACCACCAAACCAGCAATCAAAATGTTTTGAACAACATTCTAGATAGAGAAAACAAGGACTGCAACCCCATAACCCCAACAGAAGAAATCCACCAGGCACAGCAAACAAGTAAACAGAAGGAAAAGAAGATATAGAGGGGGAGCCAACAGGGAAGCAGTATGACAAGGATAAGTCAGGACACATCAGTTGTAACCATCAATGTTGATGGCATCCACTCCCCAGTCAAAAGACATAGACTGGAAAAATGGATCAAGAAGCACGATCCAACAATGTGCTGCCCACAAGTAACACACTTAATTCAAAAACAAATTCATAGCCTGAAAGTCATAGAATGGAAGACAATACTTCATGTGACAAGAACTCAGAAAACAACAGAAGTAGATATTCTATTTGCAGACAAAGTGAATTTCAAATCAAGAGCGATTAAGAAGATAAAGGTTACTATATCCTTGTAAAGGGAACAATCCAAGAGGAAAAGATGATAACCATAAATATATATGCAAAAAATACCAGTGTAGTCAACTATATAGAACAAATATAAATGGGCATGAAAAATCAGATAAGCACTAATACAATTGCATTGGGGGATTTCAATTCTCCACTGTCACAAAAAGACAGATTAACTAGCAAAAAATTCAACAATGAAATAATAGAAGTGAACCAAACTTTTGAACAAAAGGATTTCATAGATACCTACAGAGTGTTCCACCCTATACATTCTTCTCAACTGTACATGGTTTCTTCCTAAGGTACAACACATGGTAACACAAAGAGCATGCTTAAGTAAATGCAAAGTGATTGAAATTATCCCAGGCATATTATTAGAAGATAGTGCAATGAAATTGGAAGTCAATGACAAATGGAACCACAAGAACTTCATAAACAGCAGGAAATTAAATGGTACCCTCAAGGCCGGTGAGATAGCTCAGTGGTCTAAAGTGCCTGCTTAGGCAAGATTAAGCAGGTGCAGGGGACTGCAATTCAAGCCCTGGCACCACGTGCCACAAAAACCCCACCCTCACGGTGGGCTGAGCCAGCAAAAAAATAAAAAAGACACCTTCCTAAATGACCAATGTGTCACTGAGGACTTTAAGGAATAAATTAGGGAGTTTCTAATATTAAACAGCAATAACAATACAACATATAAGAACTTAAGGCTACAATGAAAGCAGTCCTAAGAGGGAATTTTAAAACAACTTAATATTGAACTTCAAGCTTCTACAAAAGGAAGAACAGACTAAGCCAAATACTCATATGAGGGAAGAAATCATAAAGATCAGAGCAGAAATTAATGCATTGAAGATTAAAAGATCTATACAAAAAAATCAATGAATTGAAGAGTAGGATCTTTGAAAGATTAAGTAAAACTGACAAACCTTAGCTAGTCTTTTGCACAAAGGGGAAGAGACTCAAATTTGTGCAACTAGGAATAAAAAGGGTGAAGTCACAATGCACCCTGCAGAAATTCAGAAGATCATCTCTACCTATTTGGGAAACTTATATTCTAAAAATACAGAGAATTCAGAAAAACTGGACAGATTCCTAGATATATATGAATTACAAAAGTTGAATCAAGAAGGTGTAAAACTCCTAAATAATATCAATCAACAAAATTGAATATATAATTAAAAATCTACCAACAAAGAAAAGTGCAGTGACAAAATCACTGCTGAATTCTATAAGAAATTTAGAGAAGAAGTAACACCAATACTTCTCAAACTGTTTAATGAAATTGGAGAAGATACAATACTCCCAAATTCATTCTTGGAAGCAAGCATAACCCTCATACTAACACCAGAGAAGGATCCAATCAAGAAAGACAACTACAAGCCAATCTCCCTAATGAACACAGCTGGAAAAATCCTCAATAAGATACTTGCCAAGCCAATTCAGCAAATGATCAAGAAGATTATATGCCATGACCAAATACAATTCATATAAGGTATACAGGGATGGTTCAAATGTACTTACAGAAAATTGGAATAAATGGTTTTATCACAATCTAATAAAAGGCATATATGACAAACCAACAGCCAACATCATACTAAATGAACAAAAACTGAAAGCTTTCGCTATAAAATCAAGACAAGGCAAGGATGTCCACCGTCTCCTCTCTTACTCAAAGTAGTCTTAGAAACTTTGGTCAGAGTAATTCGACAAGAGAAAAAAATAAACAAAATAATGTTAAGAAAGGAAAAAGTCAAGTTATCACTATTTGCATACAACATGATACTCTACATAGAAAACCCCAAAATCTCCACTAGAGAACTGCTACATTTAATAAACAAATTCGGTACTATAGCTAAACACAAAATTAGCACTCAAAAATTAACAACTTTCTTAAAAAATTAAAGAGAAGGAAAAAATAGAAAAGATTTGTCTTAACTGCTCTTTTATTTATTTATTTTTTGTCATTTTGAGACAGGGTCTCACTATGCAGTTCAGGCTGGCCTTGAGCTCACTTTTGGAGCCCAGGCTGGTTTCGAACTCGCACTGATCCTTCTGCCTCAGCCTCCCGAGCGCTGGGATTACAGGTGTGCGCCAAATAGAACAGCAGAAATCAGTAGTACAATTATCCAAGCCATCTGCATATATGAATAAATGTACCTTTTCCTTTTTTCTTTTCTTTTTTTTTTTTTTTTTTTTTTTTTGAGACAGGGTCTCACTGTGCAGTTCAGGTTGGCTTTGAGCTCACTTTTGTAGCCCAGGCTGGTCTCGAACTCACAGCTATCCTCCTGCCTCAGCCTTCCAAGTGCTGGGATTACAGGCATGAGCCACTACGCCCAGCACCCTTTTCCTTTTTTCTTTTGTCCTTTTTTTCATCCCTGCTTTTCCTTCCCACTGAATAAACTTTTTCCCTTTCACGGTATGTATTGTACCTTTCAGATTTTATTTAGTCTTTCAGGGTCTAATTTTTTTTTTAACATTTTGTATTCTCTTTAAAAAATATAAAACTTTAAAGATTAAGTTCTCTTATACACAGATAATAACTCACTGAAAGATAAATTATGGAAAGAATACCCTTCACCATAGCAATGAATAAAAAAGAAAAAGAAAAGAACTATCAAAGACTCAATTTAACAAATAGTGTAGAAGTTGTTGAAAGCTACAGTACTCTGAAAAAGAAATTAAAGCATATATCAGTAAATGGAAAAATTTCCCATTCTATTTGATAAGAAGACCAAAAGAGTGAAAACAGCCATATTTCCAAACTGTTATATAGATTTAATGCAATTCCCCCCCCAAAAAAAAAAAAATGAATATCTCATAGAGAAAACAGTTCTAAATTCATCTGGAACCAGAAGTAACATAAAATAACAAAGGCAATTCTGGGCAACATATGTAAGGCAGGAAGTGTCACGATCCTCCACTTGAAATTACACTATAAAACTACTGTAATAAAAACAGCACGGTACTGGCAAAAAAAAAACCTGAAAATCAATGTGGTAGACTAGAAAAGACTTTTATAGGTAAATGGCACTTACTTGAGATCATACTAACAAGTGAAATAAACAAGACACAAATATTTAAACATGAGATTGTCTCCTACTGTGAGCATGTAAAATAGTAAATGTGATAAAAATGTACAATAGATATTGCAAAATGTAAGTAAACTTCATTTATTTTTATTTTTGTCTTTTTGAGATAGGGTCTTGCTATGCAGTTCAGGCTGGCCTTGAGCTCACTTTTGTACCTCAGGCTGGTCTCAGACTCGAAGTGATCCTCCTGCTTCAGCCTCCTGAGTGCTGGGATTACAGGTGTACACCACCACGCCTGGCTAAATAAACTTTAAAAGCAAAAAGAAATCAATTTAGGGGAATGTTTTTAAAAAAGAAAGAAAAGAAAAAGATATATACAATGAAAAGATAGGTTTGTGCTAATATTATTCAAACAATTAAATGCTCATAGCTTGTTACTCTTGAGTAATCTGAAGGTAAAAATATACAATGTATTAGCCATTGTTACACTCCTCTATTGTTTTGAATTTTTTTCTTTTTCGTTTTTTAATAAAAAACTTAAAAGGAATGAGGATCCCCTAGATTAGTGCATAGATATATGAACAAAATTATCTTTTTTGATTCCAAAAACATACAATGGGGAAAAGAGTCTCTTAAATGAATGGCATTGGGAAAATAAGATTTCTATGTGCAAAAGAATTAATTAGGCCTTTGTTTTATCCCATGCAGAAAATCAATGAGCCTTAAATTTAAAACTTAAAACTATTGAACTGCTAGAAGAAAACAGGAAACATTTTGTATGATCTTAGTCTAGGTCATGATACTTTACTATGATGCCAACCACATAAATGACACCAAGCTGTAGTTTCCACACAGCAAAGGAAATAATCAAAAGAATGAATTGGTAAAAGTATTTGAAGTAATGCATCAAAGAGGTTAATGTTTAGAATGTAGAATGTACCATAAACCTCCAAGAAAATAAACAAGCAACTCAAGAATAAGCACAGGACTTGAAGAAGACATAGAAGTGGCCAGCAGCTATGCAAAAAAAAAAAAAAAAAAAAAAAATCTCAGCATCATTTTCAAAGCACAAACATACTGGGGCACCACCCCAATCTATAAGAATCATTAGTGTCAAAAACAGGAAAGACACCAAATGTTGGTGATAATATGCAGACAATGTGCTCAAGGGTGTGGAAATATAAATTAGCACTGTCATTATGCCATATGTGTAACCCTCAAGAAATAATGAAAAAACTAACATATAATCTATCACTCCTACTACTGGCTTTCTATCCAAAGGAAATAAAATCTGTATGTTAAAGATATACCTATACTTTTATGTCTGTGAAACTTTTTTCAACCTAACAAATATGGCGAAATGTCTAAGCGTCTAACAAAGACAGAATCATCTATGTGTCCATATATATATAATATATATATATATATATATATATATATATATATATATATTGTGCATTTTGTGCATGGGTTCAAACCAAGTCCATATTAACAAGAGCTCCGCCTCACTCCCCACATCTGCCAGGAAGCATGTACAGGGCAGGGAGCACAGATCAGCAATTCCCAGAGTCTGGCCTGGTGAGCCCACTGGAGTCTGATCACTTTTAGAAGAGTCAAAAGGTCAAAACTGTGTTTGAAGATAACGAATGATTTTAGAGTAACATTTTAAGAGTTTTAAGATATTAAGGTAATGTTTTAGATTTCACAGTAAAAGTAAGCAAGCAGTGGGCACCCAGAATTTCCTTAGAGCCCCTTCCATTGCATGGTACAGCCTCCTGGGATATGAAACTCACTCTGGAGAGTGCTAGATACGTTACAATCCTTAAGCCCATTTGACACAATTTTAACTTTTTTAGCATTCCTTGTGTGGAGCCGGTACATGTGCACAGAACGTCTGCATTCCCCTGTAGGGGAACGCCCTCACCCTCCTCTGCCTTTTCCCTCCTTCCATCTCTTCAACCACTTTCCTTTGAGAATGGTCTATGTCCCTAGTTTTTATTATCTATCTTTTATCTTGCTCTTTATTTACACTTTGGTTTTCTTACATAAAAGAAGCCATGAGCTTTTTAAGCTTATGGGGCTGATTTATTTTACGTAATATTATGATTTCAAGGCACACCCACTTTCTTACAAATGACTAACACTCCCACTGTGTCTAAATGTCACACTTTCCTTATCCAGTCATCTGTTGATGGTTACATGAGTTGCCTCCAAGACCTAGCTAATATGTGTTGTGCTGCTATAAACATAGATATGCCTGCATCATTACAATAAGACGTCCTTACTTTTCTCAGGACGATCCCCCAGAGCTTACAATTTGTTTGCATTATGGATTCCTCTTGATGTTGTATATTCTATGGGCTTGGATACATGTAATGGAAGTATTCACCTCTATAGTAGAACAGAGTATAGCTTTGCTGCTCTAAAATTTCCTGCTTGCCTTTCCACCCTCCACTGGCAATGACTGATTTTTCACTGTCTCCATAGTTGTGCCATTTCAAATGTGATATAGCTTGAAACATACAGAATATTGCCTTTTCAGGTAAGGTTCTTTCACTTGTAACATGCATTTATGTTTCCTCTGTAACTTTCCATGGCCTTGCAGCCACTTCATTTAGATGAAGCCATCTACCTGCTAAAGGATTTCCTGTCTCTCAATTTAACAATTATGAATAAATTCATTACAAATATCCTTGTAACATTTTTGTATGAGTGCAAGCTTTCAGCTCCTTTTAATAGATATCAAAAAGCTTAATTGCTTGATTGTATGGTTAGCATATATAGTTTTATAAAAATAGCATTAAACTGTCTTCCAAAGTGTCTATAGCATTCTGCATTCCTACCTGCAAAGAATAAAGATTTCTGTTGCTCCATATCTTTGCTATCCTTTGCTTTAGTCTGTGTTCTGGGTTTGAGCTATTTCACAATGCATGGTACCTCCTCCTGTCACCTTAATTTCCATTTCTCTTCTGACCTGAGTATCTCCACATCTGTATGTCAGGGTTTTACTACAGGAACAGATATAATACAAGATGTACAAATGCATAAGAAATTACAAGATTGGCTCATGATGGCCAGCTGCAGAGCTGGGTGAGGAAGTGTGCAGAGGGCGTCTGCATCCAAGACTGCATTCCATTCAAGGTGTTGAGCTCACTGCAGTGTTAGGTGCAAATTTGTGTCATTTGGCCTGATGAGTCTGCAATGGAAGGTTGGAGAATCTGGGATGGAAAGCCAAAGGATCCAAGCCAGAGGCTGAAGAGTCTGTGCTGGAAGTCAAGCGATGATGTCCGTGCTGACTGCAAAGACTGAAGTTCCTCTGAGGAAGTGGAATGTTGAATCCTTCTCTAACCCTTTTATATACGCTTTTTGTGCTGAGTCATTCTAGAGCAGGACCCATGCCCTAAAGTGGATCTCCCACAGCCCAGGTATGGAACCAAGGAGAGGATACAGCCAAGGTGACACAATATATCAACCACTACTACATTGTCTTTGGTGAAGTATCCAGTAGGGTTCTAGTCCATTTTAAAATTGAGTCATTTGTTTTCTCACTGTTGAGTTTCAGCAGTTCCTGATGCTTATCAGATAAGCCTTGCATAAATGTTTCCTCCCTTTATGTGATTTTTCCAAATCATTATACATAGTGTCTTTGACATTGCAAACCACTGATTTTAATGGGGGCTGGGAAGATTGCTCTGTGGCACAAATGCCTGCCTGGCAAGTGCAAGGTCGTGAATTCGAATCCTGGTCACACACACACACACACACACACACACACACACACACACACACACACACAAAAGATTTTAAGATCATCTAATCTTTTCCTTCATGGATCACCCAGATATTGTATCTAAAAAGTTCACTAGATTCTTTTGCACGTTATCGTCTAGGAATTTTAGGCATTTTTCCTACACATGTAGTTCTTTTGATCTACTCTGAGATAATTTTTGTGAAAGATATAAAGTCTATGTCTAGGTTCATTTATTTTGCATATGAATATTAAACTTTTCCAACACAATTTCTTGAAAAAATATGTTCGTTTTATTGCCAAAACTCTTTCAGTTTTGATAAAATGTTAAAAAACCATATTTCTCACTGCCCTTATATTACAGTGGCTGTTTGGTTAAACTATGGGGCCATGTTAACACCTTCACACAAATACAAGCAAGTCACCAAATGTGCTAACACTTGCGTACTCCTCCCCACTTTGTAGTCACCAAAGTAAGAAAAAAAGAGAACAGAAGAGATATAGAGAGCAAAAACCAGCTTAACATAAGAACAGTCATGATGAAAAGATATTACTCCTGACTACACCAACTTTTTCACATTTTTTTCACAGTTACTTTGGCAAAAAGAGAAACACATGTAAAGTCATGAGTGCATACCAAGGTGACACAGTTGTCTCAGACAAAGCTGCTGTGCAGTTGTTTTCACTATAAACTGAACCTGTCCCCTCTTAGGCAAGACCACCAGAGTGAGCCGCTGACCAATAAGCAGTCGTTCCCGAGACTTGGATATTTAGCTAAAAGTCTTTGAAATGAATGGAATGAGCCTGCCACTTCAAAGGGAACAACAGACATTATTTTTGCCAATGATAATATTCTTGCTTTCAAACAAACATTAGAATTCTGGAAAACCCTATCTCCTGCTGTGAACTTGACAGCTTCCCAATACTTCAAGACTTTCTGATGAGATTAGTAGTGATATCAGTGACTGAGAAGGCTTTTACATTAAATAGTGAAACATGTCAGGATTTGGATGAGCTGAATTATTTAATGAACCAATATTTTCCAAATGACCAATACATGATACTATGAAAATTTCATTTAGGTAAAACAACCATTCAGTGTGGAAGAGAAACCAGTGAATTTTGATCTGGCAGAGTTTGAAAAATTAATATGACATCAGATTCTAAGTTGCAAAAAAAATCTTTCCAAAATAATTTGTTCAGTTTTGATGTAATGAAATTATATGCAAAATAAACCTGTTCAGTTCCTCTTTTATCTGGATATCATCAGCATAAAGTCTAATTTTCTTTATATAGTTCAATATGGACATCGTACCCAAGTAGGCTGATCACAGAATACTATGTGTGAATACATCTTTTTAAAATCCAACCAACAAGACCCAAATTGCACCGCTGGGAGCTGAGC
>PVJA010007698.1:0-50122 GCA_004027025.1 Myocastor coypus
ATATATAGGACCTGTGAACAGACTGCAAAAAATTAAATTCGTCCCTGCAGAAATCCCCAAAGTAGATTAAAAAGTAATTTGTAACTGTTAAATTTAACAAAGAATGTCATAGTTAAAGTTTATGAGTTTATATTTCATTAATCCATGCCTAGGAATATTATTTTAATAAATACCTCTGATGAAAATTCAATGTTTTCGCAAAGCCTTTTATTAGGAACCCTAGCAATTTGAGTCAGAAGCCCAACAGCACTGTTTGCCTCGTAGCAACTTCTAACCCAAAGACTCAGAGAGCCGAAGCGAGAGGGAAAATTGCAAAGCCCGTCCTTAAGTAGCAAGGAAGTTGGCAGCAGCGGGGTCTTGTGTTAACCTGTGTTGCACAGCTGCGACTTGGAAGTAGAGGAGGAGAGGTTTCTTCTGCCCTCTATGATAGCCCATGGACAGCTGGCTTCAGGGCAGGAGGGTGTGATGGAGGGGCATGGTGGAGGAGAGATACCCACTGGAGGGAGAGAGAGCTTCCGGGCCAGGCTCCTAGTGATGCCCTCTTCTGCCCATACCTAACCTCCTAAGCCCCAAGCACCATGATCCAGTGAGCTTCCAAAAGCCCCAACTAGGAACACAATGAGGCTCTTGGGCTCATCTGGATCTAGACCCCAACAGGTCTCTAGCCTTTCCTGAGCTCCAGTGTGGACCAGACCAGATAGTGACATCCGTGTCCAGCCTTCTCAGAGGGTTCTTCAGGCCTGGTCCACAGGGCAGGGCACAGGGTCCCTGTGGAGTCTCCCAGGAAGGGCGCTCAGATGCTGGCAGCCAGCATCGGGTTCACAGCTTCCGTCAGAAAGTCCACCAGTCAGTGGAACCTCTCATGAGCCTTCCAGGGTTGTTAGGCTGAAGGTCTTCTCCACACCCCCACCTCCAGCTCGCCCCAACATTTCTACCAGGTACGCAGCCAGGATAGCGCTGAGGCGCCCGCAGAAGGGCAAGCTGGCCCCTGCATTTTGGCCTCCCTGCCTCCTCTGGAACCACAGCTTTCTCGGGTGCAGCACTGCTGTGCTGCCGCTTGCAGAGGGGGGCTGGGTGTGCCCATCCCCAGGCTCCCAGTCTATCTCTCCTGAATGACGTTCAGAACCTAAGCCAAGGCCCGAGGCTCAGGCCCTCTGAAGAACCCTGCAGAGAAGCTTCAGAGGGAGAGAGATTTGCACAGCCACCCGCACCCCCCCCTGCACCCGCACCAAGTCAGGCTGGGCGAGCTCAGCACCCTCCATGGCAGAGCCGTCCTGCACTCTGAGGACCAAGATGTCCTTGCTGGCAGAGCCTGCATCAGGCAAGTGTTCACGCCGCCTCCCCCGACGTGTGTCCCCGCAGTGCAGATCAGGGTCCGTGCAGTACTACTGGAGGCAGCTTCCGGCAAGCTGCAGGACCAGTGGGGTCAGCAGGGGAGACCTGGGCCCACTTTCTGCAATCACAGGAAGAGGATACGAGGTGCCACCCTCCTCCACAAGGGCTCGCATCTCTTCTAGGAAATGGGGAACTCCAAGGCCGTTTATAGTCAAATGGTGAGCTTGACTTTGAACTTGACCTCTGCAGCCAGCAGCAACATCCGATGTTTCTGTGGCCCCTTTTTGTCTTCCGGCTAGCCATAATTTCCCTTCATTCCTCTGCAGCCCTTTCCGGGGGTTATCGAGCAGTATCATCCCACAGGTGAGGATCCTGGAGCCCAAGTGACAAAGCCAAGACCAGGACTCGGGTCATAAGTACTAGTAGCCCTGCATTTCAGGGTAGCCCTGCGTTTCAGGGTTTGCCCAAGAATTAGGAGACAAAGATTCGTGTCCGATTCCTGCTAGTTCATTAGAAATATCACCCAATCTGCCTCAAAGATTTTTTTAAAAAATCTCCTGAAAAATGAGAAAACAGGCTTAATTCAACTTAGACTAGGTGCCTGCTGGGCTGTTTCACTGACTAGAAGCACAGGCCTACATAGCACAAACCCTGAACGTCGTCGAAGGCAGGAGGGAGCCTGGCCTCCTGCACTCCGCAGCAGCACCAGCACAAGCAGAGCGACTTCCAAGGACAGGCTGGCATCTCGACAGTGCAGGAATGCGGGAGTCACCCTCAGGAGATGACGCGCTGGCCAGGATGCTCTAATCAGCGTTAGTCTGACAACACTAAGCACACAGGTGTGAGAACCGAGATTGCTCCAATCCCGACCAGCCACGGTGATGACGTCACACAACGCAGCCCCACGTGGTTCCAAAGCTCCTTCTAATGAGAGGCTCGGGCAGCGATGTGGGTTTAGACCTTCAACTCCTTTATCCTCCACCCCCTACACACACGCGGGCAGCTGCCATGGAGGTTTCTTGTCACTCAGGGTAAGAACTGTGAGCCCTCCGCACAGGAGCCGTTCTTGAGCGTAAGGTAGGAGAGAATGGTGCGATCAGCGGCCCCACCAGGGCTGCGGACAGGACTCCACCTCCTGCTATACAAGGCCTGCAGGCAAAACCACAGGAGCACCTGGCCTTGTTGCTTGACTTACAAGGCACTGCAGATCAGGCGAGCTCCAGGAAGCACCAGCACCCGACTGTCACTTCCTGCTCTGCAAAAGAACTCTGCCGCCTGCACAGCAGTATGGCTGACCGGCCTGCAGGGACCTAGGGCAGCAGCCCCCACGCAAAGCCCCAGTGTGGAAGAGCGGCACTTCAGGACGCCTGGCACTGGCAGCCCCACCTGGAAGGCATGCTGAGGGCCCTGAGGCTGGCGCCTAATGGCAATAGATGCCAGGCCAGCCAAGGCCACTTGTTCATGATGTCATCATAGGAAATGTAATTTTGGAGTACTTTTTCCATTTCAAGCCAACAGCTGAACTCAATTTGGCCTCCTGTACCCACCCTACCTCCAGGACAACTGTGCAGCAATAGCCACACAGGAGAAATTAGATGCCCACCCACACAGGCTCTCTGGTTCTAGCCCTGGTCATGGGCTTTCCTGAGTACACGCATAGTGAGAGGCAGAAAAGGCTGTCCACCTCTTTGCTGGCACTCTGAGCTTCTAGAACCTCTCGGTGGACAAATCGGTCACTGTTTTCTCAGAAAAACTGAAGTTTTGGATTCTTGAGAATCAAGATGGGGGGCAGGGCAAGATACCTCAGCAGTCTAAAGTACCTGCTTAGGCAAGCTTAGGCAACGGCAGGGACCGCAGTTTGATCCCCAGCACTACATGCTCTGCCAGCCCCACTCCCAGGGTGGGCTGGGCTGGCCATAATATAAATAAATAAATAAAGCTTAAAAAATAAAAGAAAATCAAGATAAGATGTCAAACGTGCCTTTTCAGTGTAGGACCTTCGCCCTCCCCTGTCCTCCAGAATCCCAGCAGCATGGCAGGGCCCATAAGCGAGCACGGGTTCCTAAGTTCACACTGGCAGAGGGCAGGGCCCAGCTGCCTTCCTGGTTACATGGCTACTGTCACAAAGTACAGGTTCCTAAAACGTCTGCAAGTGAGCAACGGGGAGCTCACGTATGGGAGGGAAGACCAAGATGAACCCCCATGCCCCTCCACAGCACGCAGGCACCAGAGGCACTTCTAAAGCTGAGTCTAGACCCCCGTCCCCAGACGTCAACCTCAGGTGAAGCACAGATGGCGACACAGATGCCAACAGAGATGCAGATACAGGTGGAGAAGCAGCCCTAGATACAGGTGCGGATACAGGTGGAGAAGCAGATAAACACCCAGACGCAGGCGCCCATGCATCCTGTGCAAGAGGAGCCCCGCCCCAAGACTGGCGATGGTGGCACAACACCTTGCTTGACTTTGGGATCTGCCCTGGGGGTGGGCGGGCCTGGGTGGAAGCAGAGGTGTGGCTGGGGCTGTCCGGCCCCCAGGCCCTGTCCGGCAGCACTGTCCCCCTCTGCCTGTCAGCTGCCATGAACGGAGCAGCTTTGCTCCACCGCAGCACCCCACCACGATGCTCCCGCCTTGGAGCCAGCGACCGTGGACAGACTTGGCTAAGGCATGGACCAAACCAGACCTCTCCTCCCTGCAGCTGGAGTGGCAGCTGTGCACCTGCAACGGGCAAGCTGGCCAATACGCATGCGGCTGCAGGTGCACGTGCTGGCAGACCATTTCATTCTCACGGTGTTGCTGCAAAGCATCGAGGCTCCAGGACTCCTAACTTAGCCAGTGAGCAGAAAAGTCTGCCCTAAACTTCCTGTGAGCGTGAACACGAGCACTCCACGCCACCCCAGAGGGCCTGCGCCTTTGTGCTGCTGACGAGTGTGCCGCTGCCCTGCTGAAGCCTGCAGCCGATTCGGCATTGCTTTCATTTTGCTATGGATTTGGTCCGGGGTCTCACGATGCAGCTGGGACTCACAGTGAGCCTCCTGTCTTCAGCCTCTGCAGCCCTGAGATTACAGGCAGGTGCCCCCTCCCACCCTGTCCTTGTGGCAATGGCTCCTGGGCTGAGTACCACCACTGCGGCTGCTGCTCTGCCCCAGGACCCTTTCCGAGATCCCAAGGCCCAGAACCTGGGTGCTGAGGAGGAGGGGGAGAAGGAGGAGGACGAGAAGGGCAGGAGGAGGCCGACCCTTGGCACCCTGGAACTCAGCCTGGCAGCTCCTTTGGGCCGCCCCACCAGCCAGCAGGGCATCTGGAACATCCACCCTCTGCGTTAAGCCCTGGCTGAGGGCCTGCCAGCCTCAGGGCATCAGGGTCCTGGGCAAGAGGCCATGAACTGTAGGAACAGGAAATGAAGGAGAAAATCTTCTGTTTTGTAAACACAACTCTTGGTTTTAAGGGGAAAGAACTCAAGCCAAAGAACCTGTGCTGTGTCCAAGGGCCTCTTGGAAGCACAAGTCCAGGGTCTATGCAGTGGCAGGACACAGAACTAGACATTTTCTGAGGCGGTCACACTAATGAAGCTCATATTGCAAAATCACAGACTCCTCATATTTTCTTCACAGGACTCCATCTGGAAATCCCAGCACTGTCCAGGGCACCGTTGCAAGGTTGCCACAGTCAGCATGACCGAGTGCTTAAGATGCGTGAGGTGTGCTGGGCGAGACAGGCGTACTCCGGCACCAGCCTAACTGAGGCGGGCACCGTGTGCTCCTAGGCTTGGCAGCCACTGCAAGTCGCTCAGGCAGCAGTGAGCTTCTCCTGTTTAAACTGATGCCTGCTTGGTCCACGTTGCCGGTCAGCTCTGTTCATGTGGACGTCACAGAAATGAGGCCAAGCTTTTCCGTGCTGGGGGCATGACATCACGGGGATACTGCGCTGAGAGCTTCTGGCCCATTCCTGAGTTTGCTGCTTTGTCCCAGCAGAGTTGTTGTTCAGCATCTTGGGCTGGGTGACCCTCCCTCCCCTCGCAGGGCCCAGAAGGCCCCTGGGCTGCCACCGAGGTTCCCAAGCACTGAGAAGGAAGCAGGGAAGGCTGGGGATTTCCAGGGAGTCTCTCAGCTCAGCAAATAAGTGCAAAGCAGCAGGCAAATCAGCACCTGGAAGCTTCAGGTGCCTTTTCTGCAAGCTGCACTAGCTAAGGCAGGCTCTGCTCACAGGCTGCTGTGTTGCCCACCGTCAGACTAGAGGCTGGCCAGAGGTCAGTGGAGAGCCCCTGCTCTGGGCTGTAGCCCCTCTAAGTCCACTGACTGCACGTTTCCCGAGTATTTGCTCTGCGCTCTCCCCTCAGAGAATATTTCTGTCAAATTAACCTAATGTCTCCCGCATTTAACAACCCGTAACGAGCTGCCCCCGGCCTGCTGGGCACACCCTCGCAGCTGCAGGGATTGAGGCTGTCTAGGTCAGGAACCCAGGCTGGCGCGGGCAGGCCAGCTGGCCAAGGACGAGCGTTGAAAGGCAGCAGCGAACCCCAGCCCGCTCTGCTGCTTTCCACGAGGAAGAGCAAGGCCCACCCCGCTGCGACCCCCTGAGCCCTGGGCGCAAGCCCAGAACAGCTGGGCCTGCAGCCGTTCAGCGGGAGCCCTTCCCCCAGCCCAGCTTTTCCACCGAGGGGGCGTCCACAGGAGCCAAGCGCGTCCCCTCAGCGTGGCCCCTGCTTGCCAGTGTGTCCTGGATTCGCCCGCCCCCCCCCCATGCCTCCCTAATGTAGGGCAGGTTCGGCCCTGGCAGTAGTCCTAGAACAGCTGCACAGTGGGGTTGTTGTTGACAGTGGAGTCGGTCTTTCGAGGTGCAGTTGTGTGAACTTTAACGTGTGCGGACCTGAGCAGCCGCGAGCACCGTTGGGTCACGGAGCACCCCAGGCCCAGGGGTGCGCCAGGCCCAGCCTCTCCTCCACCCGCCCGCCCACCCCCTTTGCTGGCCGGTCTCCAGGGGACACTGGGTAGATGGAATATTACTGGTGGGCACAGAATCGGGCTGCTTCGCTTCAACAAAATGCCTCGAGCTGGGTCCGTGGGGTTCCTCCCGACCACGGCGTGGGACTCGGTGGCCCAGGCGTGCCTGCGGGTTTACCCATTCACTGCTGAGGAGCCCGCTGAGCTCGCTCCAGGTCTTGCCCATTATGAATACAGCTGCTGCACGTATTTGTATGCAGGTGTCCTGGGGCAGGAAAGTTCCTGTTTCCACAGTAAGCACGGAGGCGCTCGGGCACATCTACACGTAAAGGAGGCGCTGAGCTGCTCTCCGCAGGGGTGTCTGCACCGCACCGTGGCTTTCATTTGCCTTTGCCCACGGGCGAAGGGTGGAGACGTCCTCCCCTGTGTTTATCTGGCATCTTTATAGCTTCTGGGTGGAGAAGCCTCTGTAGAAATCCTTTTGCCCATTGTTTAACTGAGCCCAGCTTATTACGGAGCTTTGACTACTACTACATGTGAGAGCCCAGCCTTTTGTGGGTGCAC
The DNA here is from genome assembly GCA_004027025.1 of Myocastor coypus. Taxonomy (NCBI): domain Eukaryota; kingdom Metazoa; phylum Chordata; class Mammalia; order Rodentia; family Myocastoridae; genus Myocastor; species Myocastor coypus. Next base: position 6,843 of record PVJA010007698.1, read on the forward strand.
GGCTTGTCATTTTTTTTCCCATTCTCTAACTTGTCTTTTCATTCTTTCACAAAAGTTTTCCATTTCATGAAGCCTGGTTTATCAGTGTTTTAAGAACTACTAATGGGCCAGCAAAATAGCTCAGCAGACTAAGCACCTGCTTAGGCAAGCACAGGGGCCTGGGTTCAATCCCTGGCACCACATGCTGAGCCAGCCTCCCACCCCACCCCGGGCACACTGAGCCAGCAACTGAGTCTGGGCGTGCTGGCACAAGCCTGTAACCCCAGCCCTGGGGAGGCTGAAAACAGGAGGGTCGCTTGAGTTCAAGCTGCCTATGACAGATCTTGAAGATTTTCCTTTACTTTCTTCCAAAGACCTTACATATATCCTGGCCTATGATATATTTTGCACTCGTTTTTTCTAAGGCTCAAGATTTAAGTCAACATTCATACTTTTGCAAAAGATTGTACAGTACTTCCAAAAATCTTACCCAGAAACAGCCATTCTTCCCTGCATTGCCTCTGACCTGTGTCTGAAGTTGGCTGGCTTCGCAGGTCTGTTTCTTAGCTACTTACTCTGTTCTGAGAACACGTCAGACTGTCTTAGCAATGACAGATAACCTTTCCGGTTGAGCAGTGTGACCCTTTCAACTTTATTCTGTTGTAAAATTGGTTTTGGATGTTACATATTTATCCTGCTCTATATAAACTTCAGAATCAGATTAGAATTGCAGTAATTACACAGGTTAATTGAGACAGTTGGCATCTTTACTATGTTAAGTTTTCCAAAAATGACAATGGTATGTCTCTTCATTAGCTTGGGTCTTTCCTGATTTCATAAAACTATGTGTATAATTCTAAACGCCTACAGTGGTAGTATTAGGCTCATGTCCTAACATTCCTTCTCAGTGGTGTTATAAATTATGTTCTTATTTTAATTTCCACTGTCAGTTATTTGTCCCTATTATGTATTTTTATGAGACTAATTTTTATATGTTGGTCTTGTCTCCTATGAGCTTGTTAAACTCACACTTTGGTTCTAGGGTTTTTGTTGCTTCTTGGGATTTTGTGTGTGGAGCATGAGGGTAGGCATGAGAAGGGAGACTATTGCTTCATCTTTTCCACTTACATACCTCCTAGTGCCATGGCTAGTGTCCCCAGGACATCCCTGGATGAGAGGCAGGTGTGCGCCCTGGCCTCCTCTCAGTCCCTCGTTCTCTGCTTCCTGGGTGCAACAAAGCAAGTGCCCTTCTTGCGCCGTGTCTTCCCACCACACCTGTTCAAGGAACTGAACCATCTGACCCGTAAGTCACTTGTCCTCTCCTTGAGATTGTGGTTATCCAGAATTGCACTTCAGCCACAAGAAGGTCACTAGTACAGAGGCATTGGTGACTGCCATGTGTTTCTCCATGACTGGTTCTAATTTATAGCATTACAGCCAAATAGTATATTTGGTGAAATTTCAACTTTTTCCCTGTTTTAAACTTTGTTCTTCATCCAGATTGTGGCCATTTTAGCTAATGCGGCATGTGCCCTTAGATGTCATGAGCTTTTGCTGTTCAGTGGAGTGCTTTATAAATACTGGATTTTTTATTTACTGCTTCAATAAATTATTGATGGGAGAGGAGAGTCGTCCATTATGGTTGGGATTTGATAGTTCACTTCTAGTGCTGCCAATTTTTATTTCATGTATTTTGAAAGTGTAGTTACATACACATGCAGTTAGTATTATTATTTCATCTTGGTTAACTGATGCTTTTATTATTATGCAATGTACTTTATTACTCGAAGCTTTCTTTGCTAAGTCTACTTTATCTAATATTAGTGTAGTCACTAGTGCTTTCTTTTCAGCATTTGCGTTGTACTTTTTCTATGCTTTTACTTTTAACCTATCTCTATGACTGTATTTGAAGAGTTTCTTGCAGGCAGCATATAGTTGGGTGGCTTTTTTTTTTTTTTGCTTTTCTATCAATCTTTTAGTTGGTGTATTCAGATCATTCACATTTAGCATGATTGTTAATTTCCAGATTTAATCCTACCCGTTTGTCATGTTTTCTCTTTATTCCTTGGCCTTTTGTCCTACTTCTCTGCTCTGCCTGCTCTCTTCCTACATGGTCTATCCTTCCATTTTAATTTATTTGTTTTACTACACCACTTTGATTTATATTGGTAGTGGTCATGCTAGAGATTACATGGGCAAGTACTAAGCCCTCTGCAGTGGGCTTAGGATCAGCATCTGCCTGTCAAGTGGAAATCTTGCCCTGGGTGAACCTCCCTGCTACAGTTTCCACAACCAGAACCTCAGGACGCAGGGTCATAATGTTTGCTTCCATGAAATACATTGTAAAGAACTCTGAAGAATGATCCGCTCTCTTTCCTCAGATAATCACTTCCTCTGCTCTTCCTTCATAACAGGAGTTCCGGTTTCCTGCAGATACCTCCAGTCAAACTTCCTTCTGAGATCCTTTTGAGCAAGATTTGTGGCAAAGGTCTTACTTTTCACCTTCACCTCTGAAGGGCACTTCCTCTAGATGTGGGCCTTTCTGTTGACAGGTCTCAGCACCTGCCTATGGTGCTTACTGATCGGAATCCACCATTCCTCTCACCGTTCTCCTCAGGTAAAAAGTTTTCTCTCGATGCCCTCAAAATTATTTGTCTTTAGTTTTCAGCAGTTCAGTTCTGGTGTGTCTTGGCGTGTACTGCAGTTCCCTGTGTCTGGGGTCACTTCTCAGGTGCTCAGAGCTGGGCCTTTTATCCAGCTGGGAGTCACTCAGGGTCTCTGTGGCAGATAGAATGGCGACCTGGCCCCAGATTCCTCCTTCCTTCTTGCCATTAGTCAACCAGGCAGTCTAGCACTGCTGTGCCAAGAACAGGAGTCCAGGCCTCTGCATGTCAGGGAGGGGCAGCGCCCAGCAGCAGCACCAGCCGGGGCCCTCAGCTCACAGGCACCCTCAGCTGACCTCTGTGCAGGGCACACGTGCCCGTGTGCACACACACACACTGCACGCTGGCCTTCGGACTGGACCAAACTGCAGAGTCTGTCCGCAACGCAGGCCACCAAAGCTGCTCTTTCCTATAGGACGCTTGGCTCGCAGTGCCTGTCGCCCCTCCCGGCTGACAAGCAGGATGATCTCTCCCTTCTGACTTGTACCCACCAATGTGGCCACTGGATCGTAAAGTCTCAGCCAGAGTGCGGTTTCCCGCACTGTCTTCTCTCTCCTCACACTCAGCGTGCCTCACCTGGCCTTTGGATCCAGTAAAGGCAGAGGTATTTGCACTGAGCACCTTGCACTGCAGGCAGGACCACTGTTTACCAACACAGTGATTTCAGCCACTTGGGAGCCAATACAGAAAATCCTACTGAGGGGCTGGTGAGATAGCTTAGCTGTCTAAAGTGCCTGCTTAGGCAGGCTTAGGGAACCACAGGGACTGTGATTTGATCCCCAGCACCACATACTGCACCAGCCCCACTCCCAGGGTAGGCTGAGCCAAGCATAACATACATATATACATACATGCATACATGCATGCATACATGCATGCATACGGTTTATTTTTAAAATCCTACTGAACCAGACCCAGAAAACAAAATAGCAAGTGATATGCTGTGGCAAGCCGCTCGGCCTGTGCTGATGTCCTATTTGTCAGATGTTGGCCGTCCGCCTGGCCCACCCTGCTCTGCAGCTCAGGCCTCAGCGTGCAGGCGTAGCCCTTCAGGGAGGCCCTATGTCTGCAGCATGGGGCACCCCACCCCATCTGGCCTTCCAGCTCTCTGTAGGTTCCTTAGTACCAGACACATCCCTGCGCTAGGCTGCACGGAGCATGCCTGTGAGCCAAGACCACCTCCGGCGGCTTCCCTTCTCCTCTGCCCTGCCCCACCTCAGTGTGCTCCAGACCCCAGGCCCTTCTTGGTCCCCCAGACAGGAGGAGGGCTTTCAGTATGTCCAGACCTGGCCTCCACCATGCTGCCTCTGAGGTCGGGCAAGGACAAAGCAGCAGCCATGGCCCTGGATGAGGACACAGACCCACAGCCAGATCTGGCGAGCTCCCCTGAGATGCCAGCTGCACCTCCATCAGAGCCCCATGTGAGCCAGCACAAGCGCCCCTCCACTACAGCCTCTCTGTCCCCACTGTGTGCCACTGAGTCCAGGCAAGGCATGACACCCAAGTGAGTGAACCAGGTTCTGGCCTCCTCCAGGGGCCAGCCATGGCTGACCCAGCCTCTGCCAAAGTCGTCAGCAGCACACCCAGCAGGAGGGTGGCCTACCTAGACCAGACCCCAAGTTCATCTGAGCCCTTTCCTACCTCCTGATCCTGGGCCACAGCTGCTGTTTTGTCCTTATCTAACCTCAGAGGCCAGGTGGAGGCCACGCCTGGGCATACTGAGAGCCTGGTGTCCTGTCTGGTGAACCAACAAGAGCCTGGGCCCTGGAGGACACCAAGCAGGGCAGGGCAGAAGAATGGAATTTTACCCCCAGTAATAAAATTATTTCTTCACTGACTGGTGCTGAAATTGCCCTTCTTTCTTGTCCATCCAGCCTGTGCACAGGACTTAGCCTGTTTCATGGGTCTCATCTGTGCTCTGTGCCTGCTGCCCAAATCCCCCTCTGGTCTGTTCCCCTCAGAACACGCCCCACTCTGCTCACTAGGCAGGGGCAACCAAATGACTGAACTTAACAAGACAGGAATTCAGCGGTCATTTGCCTTCCCTACTCCGGGCCCTGGCTGGCAGGAGAAATCAAGCAGCAGCCGCCGGGAAGCTCAAGTGACTTCCTCATCTGAAAACAGAGGCTGTTTCATTCTGGAGAGCTTCAATCTTATAATACGGAAGTGTCTGTGTAAATAAAAAACAATTCCACACAATGAAAGTAAAATTTGTCTGCAGCCTGAGAAAGCTCCCCTGGGGGAGAATCTATTAGAGGCTTGGGCATTTGGCATCGCGGCAGATCTACCTTTCCAAGGCTGCAAATCCCCAACCCTTGGCCCCTGGCAGCTGCAGAGCCAGGCAGGCTCGGGAGTCCCCAGTGTCTGTGTCCCGTGACACTGGCAGGAATGGTAGCACCTGACCCCAGGTCATAGCAGCAACGCACAGCCTGGCTCCGTTTGCAGCATGGGACATGGCGCCGGGTCATGCAGATGCACAGCGGAAATGAGCGGCGCGCTTGAGTCCATCTGCAGCAGGATCCAGAGTCCAGCACGCCTCGGCCTCCCAGGCTGCCAGCTAAGGAGCCGGGGAGGCCCAATGGAGTTGGCTGCCGGGGGGTGGCACTCCAGAGCCCTGGCTGCCCAAGCTGGAGCAATTCTCAGGCTATACCTGAAGGAGAAGAGAGAGGACCCTGGGACGGCCAGGAGAATGTAGGGCTTGGCCCCAAGTCCGAACAGGCAACAGGCAGTCTGTGAGACAATCGCACTTCAAATGCCCCTCGCTCTGTGAGCCAGTGCAAATCAGTGCTCCGCCTGAGGTTTGCTCTCCCGGGTCTGGAGTGATCAAAATGTCTCACCCCCTGAGTTTTTTCCAAGAAGTGGAATACAACGTGGGAACACTGTCCAAGGACCAATAATCACACTCAAGTATAAAGAAACTCAGAAAAGTGTTTCTCTGATGCTTGTTCCCAAATGTTCCCAGGAATTTTTCTCCAAAAAAATGAGAGACTACAGATTTAAGACAGAGAGAGAGAGAGAGAGAGAAAGAGAGAGAGAGAGAGAGAGAGAGAGAGAGAGAGAGAGAGAGAGAGAGAGAGAGCAAAGAGAGGCAGATCAGGAAATGACCTGTTAAAGATTGGCAGTAAGTTACTAAGGGGAAAGTGGTCAGCACCCACAGCCTATCCACGGTGGCCAACTGCCAAGGCACCAATGGTTCCACCCCGCCCGCGCCTGCGCAGAGCCGCCCTGCTCCACCCAGGCCTGTGTGGTCATAGTAGGTTACACAGGAGAGTGTGGGTGGCTCCTGGCACAGCACATGTGGAAACAGAGGGCTCCTGCATGCTTCTAAGAGTCAATGCAGCAATCAGCTGCTGCCGGAGAGGAGGTGACCACGCAGGAATTGCTGCGAACCCACCAATAGTAAGTAGTGCAATTGAGTATGCTGTGATTCGTCGTGGTAGTGGAATAACAGCGCCACGAGGAGCCAGGCCTCCACGACCTCGCTCATACTACAGCTGGTTCCAACAGTCTTCAGCAAGAGCAATGCAGGAATGTGTTGTGGAGGGGCTGCCCCCATAGAAGGAGCACCCCACCAGCAGACCCGTGCCCTCTCACCCGAGAGCCCTGTAGACCACCAGTCCCTGAAAGCCCTTTAGAGCCCAGTTAAGCCCAGCCCTAGAGACTAAGGTACAGAACAGGCTGTGGCTCTTGCTGAAGCCCTGGCCTCGTTGTTCTGCGCCTACAGAGATGGACGGAGCGAGCAAGATTTCCCTACATCATAGCATCAGAGATCCAGAGCTGAGGCTGGAGACCCAGGAGGCCCTGGCCCCTGAGCTCTCCTGTGACGCTCTGCTGAGCCACAGCTTCTGGAACACTTCACACTCACGTTGCTTTTGATCCGTCAGTCCCACTTTGAGTGATTTATGCTAAGGGAATATGTGCCCTGATTGAGCAGAGTATGTAAGGAGAATATCTGTGCAATACTGATCATAATTATAAAACAATAGAAAAAATTCAACATCCATACAATGAAATACAATGTAAGCTTAAGGGTAAAACAGTTGGGGAGATAGCTCAGCGCATGCCTATAATCCCAGCACTGAGGAAGCTGAGGCAGGAGGATCACTACAAATCTGAACTGCTTAGCGAGACCCTCTATCAAATTAGTTAATTAATTAATTCTTAAAAGAATCAGGTAAAACTGTGTGTTACAATAATCAAAGGTGTGCATAATACCTGACCAAAAAAGCCAATTTGTTGACAAAATGCTTAATCTTTACAAGACTCATTTCAATAAAATAAATAATGTGTGTCACTATGCAGTAAAAGCTTGGGCTTCAAGTAACTAGTTCTATGAGAATTCCACAAGAGGCACAAACATTTCTGATAAATTTTCTCTTGCCATGTGTAGTACACAATGCTGAACATCATGATCGCAACGGAGCCAATTGTTCTCCTTCCTCCCTTCCCTGCAGGATTGTGGGTAATCATCTTCCAACAGCAAGGGATTATGGGAGAGATCTCATCCATAGGAGAGGAGGAAAAAGGTAGAGGAACCCCTCTCTTCAAATGAGATCAGGGAGGATCTCATTGTAAAATGCAGGGAACAGTGCAAAATTTTGTAGAAAACACCACCTGAATAAGACTGTACCACGCGGCGACGCATCTGTTTAAGAGCAGTGCAAGGCCACGTTTCCTCAAAATCCTCAGGAAGAAGGAAAAGCAAGTGCCATTGGATAGGTTCTTGCTAAAGCAGCATGAGGAGATTCCTCGGAGCCTGTGGGGAGCCGTGACTCCGGTGAAAGTCGACAGTGACCGTCGACCCTCCTCCCTCTCGCCAGCCATGCTGGTTTTCAAAAGTAAGACCAGGCTGATTTTTTTCGTTTTCTTCATATTCTGTATTATGGTACAGTATTATAATTATCTTTCTATGATTATTTTGGTGTTGTGGAGTGAATCATCTGAGTGTCTGTTATTTCTTATGGGGAAATTCAGTTTGACATAAAAGTGCTTCTTCAGATTACAGGCTTGTTACTGGAATCAATTATGATCCCAATACTGTACATAGAAAAAATTCTGAAAGGGCTACATCTCAAGCTACTCACAGCGACTGTTCTGAGGGGTGTGACAGCATGACGTTTGTGCTTTAGGTTTTTTCTTTCAGAGTAGTTCAAACATTTTACAAGGCATAAGCATTATTTCTATAATCGCATTATTTCTATAATCAGAGAAAACAAAGCAAACATATTACACAATAAAATGCACAAAAGATGTCATTTATAATAAATAGCTTATCATTTATCACACTAGTTCATGTTTGCATACTCATTAAAAATTCTGAAAGAACCTGCAATATTTAAGAATCTTTTTTCCTCTAGAATAAATTTCAGAGCGATATTTGAATTTTTTACAATGGTGTTGTGTTGTGTTGTGTTGTAAGAAGTTCATAACAAAAACACTAATACTCTGATAGCTGCATCTTAGGGCCTGCGTTGTCCATTATTGTCTTTCTATTCAAACAAGAGGGCCATTTATAGAGCAAAGCATCCATTTTTGCAGTGAGTTCAAGGAAGACATTCTCACTGGAATGCATGGAAGAGAACTTCTTTCCTAGCTGCACCCCAGCCCAAAGTGTTCTCCCGGGGGTGGACAGGCCACTGTGGCTGTGGCACAGATGTGTGGTGCAGTCTGGCTGTGCACACCCAGAGCACACTTCCCCGGGGAGAAGACACTTGTGCTACTGAGTTAACACCCCCGGCAGTGAACACATGCAGACATAAACTACCACAGAGGAGAGAGGAAGTGACTATGGCTGGTAGCTCTGGGCTGCTCCTTCCAGGACCAAGACAGAGAGGGTATCCCAAGGAGGAGAGGGACACACACCATGGACAAATCAACAGGACGAGACAGGCTGGGAGGCGCCCTCAGATCCAACAGGGTGGCCCTGGGGGGAGTCTGGACCCAAGCCACACTGGCAGGTCCTAGGGTATAGGCCCAGGCCAAGGGTGTAGGCCCATACTTCAGGGTCCTGCCCGCAGAGAGGACTTGTATTGAGAGCCTTTCCATGGCTGTAATTATCAGGGACCCTTGCAGTAAGTCCCCAGCCTCCTGCCCAGAAGAGCAAGAGATAAAAGAGAGATGTAAGCAGGAGGTGACCAGTTAATCTCAGAGAGCACAAGGCCACAAGGCGCCCAGGGCCTCGTGTTCACTCACTGCACCCGAGCCACGGTCAGCGGGTGAAGGCAGTGGGTGTTTCTGGGAACAGCAGTAGCAACCACGGTGGGCTAGGAAGAAGACCGAAGCATTCTGAGGAGGACGAGGACCAGACAGAAGCCAGCAGGGGCTGCTGCTGCCCGGGGTGCCTCGTCATTGCCAGCAGGTCGAACCTTGCCAGGGAGCACCCAGCTGTCGTTAGCCCTAGGGCTTCTGGCTGTGGGCAGAAGAGAGAGAGGAGTTTCTTCATTGCAGTCTGGCACAAAGGGCAGGACAAGGACAAGCTCTGGATGTCCGTCAGACTCAGCTCATAATTCGAGGTCCCCAATGCACCGGGCCACCACGTGGCACCCTGGCACCTTGTCCTGAGCTCCTCTGTGAAATGGGCATGGCTCATCTGGGGACCTCAAAGGTCGCCGGGAGTCGGCCTCCCATGCCTCTGGGATCCTTTCCGTCCTCACCGTCCTTTGCCAGGCTGACCTGCACTGGGCACGGCTGTGGAGCCCAGCAGGCAAGCTCAGCAGAGGACAGGCTTCCCCAGACATCAGCTGGGGTGAGCACAGCAATCACCCAAGTGGCCTGGGACAAAACCGCCCAGTCAGGAGCCTGAGGAGCCTAGACTTTTCTGCGCTTCAGCCCTGCCTGGCACTGTGGCAGGTCCCTGAAAGCATGAGTGCAAAGCAGAACTAGAGGTCCAAGTCCTTAAAAGACCATCTGAGGCCACACGGCTGTAGACAAGGAACTCAAACAACAAACACCATGACACATTTCTGCAAGGCTCAAGTGGCAGCAGGAGCAGCTGGCTGGGGAAAGCCAGAGTGCTCCTGCCTGCTCCTGCCCAAGGCAGTGTCGCCTCCCAGTAGGCAAAGCAGCCGCGGGGCCCACGCTGAAAGTAGCTTCCCTTGTGGGGAAGATTGGAACTCTGAGCTGGGCTTACTTAGCAAAATGTAGTGGATATGCTGTGCATCCTGAGGCCCGGGGGATAGAGCATCTTGTCCCCCAGTCCCCCACACCCTTCGGGCCACCAGGAGAGGTGTCACCTACTCTGTGGTTCCGGAAAGCTCAGACCGTTTCTGTCCCAGCTTCCTCATCTGTGAATGGGCAGCGCAGAGACGCTGCTCCTAGCCTGGCGCCCTGCGGAAGGCCCTGGAAACCAGCATGGCTGCACACACAGCTCCCCTGCAACGACTCTGCCTGCCTCTGCTCCATGCTCTGGGGCCTGTGGAAGCCTCTCTGGATGCCGCTTTCTATTTCCAGCGGCCAGCTGTGCAGGGCCGCGGGCCGGTGAGTGTACTCTGGCTCCAGCCTGGAGGGCTGGCCTGGCTTGGGGCCACCTGCTCGGTGAGGAGTGCTGGCGGCCTGCCCGGGAGCTTGGCGGGCACGCGGAGCCCATTCGCTCAGCAGACGGGCCTCGGCCTCCCTCGGCTCTCTACCCCACCCTCCTGCCTCTTCATCGCTCCTGCATTAGCACAGGTCCCCAAGGGCCTGGCCAAGTGACAGACCGTGCCTACCCATGTGCTGGTGCTCCCACGCCTGCCCAGTCCAGGAATCTGCTGTGTGACATGCCAGGTCACAGGGACAGGTGTTAGTGACAGGTCCTGGAGAAAACAGGACAGACCTGGTGACAGTGCCCTGAGCTGCTAGGGACCATGTGTCTGCTTTAGAAAACAGAAGGAAACTCCCCAGGGGGTCACCGAGTGGGCACTTACCTCGGCAGGGCTGACATACAGCCCTAGTGCCACAGAGGAAGTAGCTCGCTTGCATCTACTTGGTGTATGTATGGTGGCAAGAGGACCAAAGGGCTTGGCATCCAACCAGACAAGAGCTCCTGACCAGGCTGCTTCCAAAGGCATAGACCAGCTGCGTGCAGAGGGTTCCCGGTGGATGTGTCTGGAGGGGCTGCACAGACCTTCTGGAGAGCAAAGCACCCAGCTGCTCAAGCACCCATGAGACTGGCATGGGCACCTGGGTATCAACAGCACACTGGCATGCGCACCTGGGTGGTCACCATCAGATTGACATGGATACCTGGGCATCACCATCAGACTGGCATGGGCACCTCAGTGGTCACTGCAGCCCTGGACCCTGAGCCGGCATGGGCGCCCCAGCTTCACAGAGGCCCTGAACCCTGATCACTGCTGGGCCTCCACCTCACACCCGTGCCTGGGCGTGGCCTCAGCTGTCTGGGCGTGGCCTCGGCTGTCTGGGCGTGGCCTCGGCTGGGCGTGGCCTCAGCTGTCCTCCCTGCGGTCTCTGGGAGTGTTTTCTTCTACCCTCCCCCTCAGTGGCTGCCGCTTGGGCCCCACACTGAGCACCTCTGTGACCTGGACCTGGCTGAGGTGACTTTGTCCCCTGAAGGCATAGAAATCAGGGAGACTCAGTGCCAAAGGAAAACGGGCTAGTGCAGAGCTGCCGGCTGCCCCGGCCAGCTTCCACATCGCTGAGAGCAGGGCGAGCGGCTTACTGTCAGAAGACTCAGCCCATGGTGCATTGGCTCCAAAGCAAAAACACCCCGGCAGAAGCGGTGGTGGGAAGCAGCAGGAGGGAAGAGCACCAGGAGGGCAGGGGCGAGGGGCCCAAGCTCGCCCCTCCATGGCCCGCCACCCCTGGGAGCACGTACCTCTAATCTGCCAGCATTTCCTAATCCAAAGAAGTTGACAGATTAGAGTGAGCCATCACAGCAGCCTCTCAAGATGGCCACCTACCTCCATGATGGCCCTTTCCGCAGCCACCACTGCCCTGGATTCTCTGGACCCCACATGCCATCAGTCCCAGGCTGCACTCCCGCCCCCTTCTCGGGCCCAGGTTGTGTGAGTGCTCAGCACTGTTGCCACCCAGCACCTATGTGCTGAGCGAGTGAGGCCTGAGTTGGGCCTGCGGTGTGGCCACGGCCTGGGCAGTGGCCACAGCCACACGATGAGGCCTGGGCCTGCAGTGATCTGGGGACCTGCCCTCTGGTCTCCAAAGGGTGTCTTTCTTCAGGGCTGGCTCTGGCCCGGGCGTCAGTACTGCACCCGCCCACCAGACAGCTCCAGAGATGTTAGCTCAGTCCTACACTGATGTGTTTTAAGCATGGTGGTTGCACAGCCAACTACAGAGGAAAGAGCCCTGCCCAAGGCGCTGCCCCTGCGCTAGGGCCAGGGCCTGCCAGGTGCCCACGATGGCCAGGCTGCCAGTTGAGGCTGGAGTTGCGGTACCCATTCAGAACACTGGGTGGATCTAGGCCTACAGGCGCTCCAGGGGCAGGCACCCTTGGGCAGGCCATAAGGTAGAGAAAAACTGCCAAGTCCAATCTGTGCAGAGGCTGTCCGCCCACCGCTGGCTAGAACCACGCACAGGAAAAGGCTCACGAGACCTGCGGGGTTCACTCCAGACCAGGCTTCCTGAGACTGAGGAGCCGCCCAGCCAGCACTGGAGTCACTGCCTCACGGCAGGGGCTCCGTGGGACATGACCCCAAGTCACCTGAGTCTCCCTGAACAAGCACCCTCAAGCCTTGTGCCCAGAGGCCCCAACTATGCAAAGAGGCCCCAGCAGCCAGTGACATGGCCAGCAGGTAGCGAGCGCGTCTTCTGCACACAGCTGCAGCCACTGTCCACCTCCAGTCAGAGCCCTTACCTTCCGTCCGTCCTCACAGCTGGGCTCTGGGGCCTACCTCCTCTAAACCGAGACCTTAATCCCCCGTTGGGCCCAAAACCTGCATAAAAGCTTTCCCCAGGCAGTGAAGAGCAGGAGAGCTGAAAAACAAAATTAATCTTATAGAAACAAACCCGATTTTACTTTAAGAAAAATTAAACGTGAGACAGACCGGGAACTGGATGGAGGTGGCTCGGGCAGACCACCTGCAGAGCGTGAGCCACCAAATCCCCTTCTAATGCCACTGTGTATGGAAAAGTAATTAGTGCTCCCAGTTACCTGGGCCCTGTCCCCAATGCAACGTAATACACTGCAGCCCCACAGAGGCAGGGGCAGCACGCGGCTATTGTCTAAGGAAAATGGCCCCCATGCATTAAAGAGAAGAAGGACGCTGGCCTCAGGAAACAGCATCCCTGGGGACAAATGAGGTAATGGGAGACCACAGTGCACCTAGTAAGTCAGTGCCTGGAGCCGAGCCACACCGCTTCATACTGTCCTGGGGAGGTGGTGACGCCAATCAGAAGTGACGGTAAGAGGAGCTGAATGAGCCAGGGAGCCAGGAGCCTGAGTCACAGCTGACACGTCTTAGTCTGTCCAGCAGGACAGTGTCCAGCAGGCATCTGCCGGAGGTTGCTCCCCCAGGAGGCACAGAAGGGCATCTCGAAGACAAGAAACGGAATCACCAAAGTTGCCCAGGGTCATGAAACCATGAGCGAGGACCTAAATCCAGGCCTCCAAGTGAAGCATAGTTTTGATCTTTGCTGGGCTGGGCCAGGGTCTTGCAGGATCACCAGCCATGTGAGAGAAGGTCAAACTGGCCCCCTGGGCCCCGGTAGAGCCAGGAAAGAGCAGTCTGCTGGGCCAACGCCTGGGCCACCAGTTCGGCACTAAGTGCAGTTCCTGCGCTGCTGCTGAGGCCAGGCCGGCAACTGCATGGAACTCACCTGCATTCCCACCTGGGACGTCGGACGCTGCGCAGCTGGGAACCCTGTGGCCCGGCAGCACCCAGCAGGTGGGAAGTCGGAGAGAGCCACTGCCATCCTCTTCCACATACTCACCTAAGGTCGCCCTTCAGCCCATCCTAGCCATGCGCCACCGTGGAGGACACAGGTATGCGTGCGCAAGGTGGCCTCCTCCACCTGCATGTGAGCAGGTTGAGCAGTCAGCTCAGCTCAGGTGTGTGTGTGTGTGTGTGTGTAACAATGTGCCCCGCACTGCCTGCCCCACCAGCATATGTCACCAGACAAGAGGCAAAGAAATCTATTCAAGGCTAATGACTCCCAGAGTGCTGCATCAAGACGGTTGTCCCCACGCCCCTCAGGAGCTCTGCAGATGTGCAGACAGCAGGGTGCCCACCCCACCCGCTCTGAGACCCAGGCCCCATCTGCTGGGCAGAGCTGGAAGTCTAACTTTGGGCCATCTGCCACGTGGAAGACTACAGCTTCACACCTATAGACACAGAGACGCACAGCAAGAAAACCTAGGAAAGCCTAAATGCCCAGACACAGCTCTAGAGCGCTTGTAAGTGTGCTGAACCCCTCGACTCCCCTGGATCTAGCACAGGGGCACATGTTTTCTGGAGAGAGCTGGAGAGAGAATGTCTTGGGCTTTGGACCCCAGCACGCTGCACAACCACTCGGTCCACCTTGGCAGCTCGGGTGAGGCACACTGTAGGAAACGCTAAGCTCCAGGAAACTGCATTTACAAAATTCGCTGAGACTATTTGGACCTCACTCGCTGACCCCTCGTGTAGAAGGAGGCTCTTCCCTGCCATCGAACGAACGTTAAGATCTCAGGTCTAAGTAGATTTTTTCCTGGTCTCTCTTCAGGGGAGGTAGGTGACATCAGTCTAAGTAGACTTTTTCCTGGTCCCTCTTCAGGGGAGGTAGGTGACGTCAACCCCCAACACTGCCTCCACTTCCTGCCTGATCCCGCTCTGGCTCTGACTGCCTGAGCACCCACCCCTGACTTGGTGCCGCCTGTCTGCTTACACCAGAGCCCCCTCCATGCCTGCTTTGGGGACACTGGGCAGCTCTGAGCACTGGAAGCCCCACATACCCAAGAAGGTGGGCACTTTCCCTCTCCCTGAAAGCACTGCACAGGGTTGGGCTTAGCGGGAGCCTGGAGGATACCTTGCAAGGAAGAAATCCAGCCAGTGGTGACACAGAAGACTGTCATCAGAGCACAGGGAGCTTCTGCCGGGTGATGCATCAGCAGAGCAGGAAACAACTGCTTTGAAGAGAAGCAGGAAGAGGAAGCACTCAAGGCCTCTGCCCATCCTCGGGACCTAGGGAAGCCTGTGGCACCAGGCGCTTGGGGAAGCCTTCTCTGCCCCTATCTATCACATGCCAGGCAGAACAGAGGCCCTGCCTCCCGGGGAACCCATGCCCTGACCCCCATCTTCTAAACCCTTCTCTCTCAGAGGCTAGCACCAGAACCCATGCCCCCAGTGGGCCTTTCTCCGGGAGGGACCCTTCACCGTAAACAACTCCCAAGCACAGGGCCAGCTCAGCCACTCCTTCTCCCCGTGTGTGTGTGGGGGGGGGTGCCGCAGGTGTGTGCACTACACGCCAGGCCAGCGCTCTGGCCTGGACCTTCCGTCCTGCTCTGTGTCTGGCGAGCGCATCCCAGAGGACCAGGGAGCTTTCTACCACGCTCGCTGTGTGCTTCCAGGGCACGCAGCACACTGGACACCAAGCAGGTCTTCACATGCGCCAGAGAGCCGGCCAATCCGCCCTCTGCCACTGACTTGCTGCCTTGCTTAGACCACGAGGTCCTGAGAGGAAGAACTGAGTGTTTCATGACTCGAGCATGACTGCTGGCCCAGACTGGTCGCAGCAGCAGGTAGGGCCCAGTGGGAAGCTGGGCGCCCCACCCGGCCCTCCCCAAGTGAGTAGCTGTCTCCAGTGTGGTCCCCAGAGTCACTGTGCCCTGCAGTCTACAAAGCTCACACCTGCACCCAGGGAGCATGGATATCTTAGTCACCTTTCTCATTGCTAAGGCAAAATACCCAACACCCCAGGTCAGGGAAGGAAAGAATTATTCATTTCATAGTTTGTAAAGGTTTCATTTCATGATCTGCTGGCTCCAAGACAGGATGGCACGGCAGAATGGCGCCACAAGACAGTAGGCAGGAGGCAGCAACCACGGCAGCAGGCCTCCCTCTCCCGTCTAGGCCGTCCAGGCAACAAGCCTTGCGGGTGGCACCACCCGCAACGAGGGCGGGGTTTCTCACTGTCCACACCCAGGACTGGATTAGCATGGACTAACACACAGCCCAGTTCCAGCGCCACATCCTCGCTCCACATTCGCACAGCCTGGATCTAGTCGCCTCCCAGAAGTCCCACCTAGAGCCACGTGAAGCCCCTCAAAGGGACCTCTGGATACAAGCCACAGCAGGTAGAGCACAGCACACCACACCGAAGGGACCAGCGGCCTTGTGCACGACCACGCCGGCAGTGATGGTGGCCCTGTGGTGGCTCACATGAGTTGGTCACCGTGGATGCTGGAGAAGAGGCAGGGCACCTGCAGGGCAGCAGCACCTTTGGGCCACTCAGGGCCCAGCACTGGGCTCAGTCACTGTTGGGCCCGAATTCTCTGGTGCTCAGAATGTGGGCAGAGGCACAGCCCCTGCTGCTCAGACATCGGCATCCCTGCTCTCCTCGCCCTGTGGCCTCTCCCTGTGCCCTGGTTCTTATCAGTACACCAGCAAGCTCCTTCCAGCCCGAACCTTCTTAGTCTCTCCCCAGGGACTTTACCTTGCTGTTCTCCCTTGAGAATCATCGTAGAACAGACTCCTTTTAGAAATTCTCCTGAGTCTCACCAGTTTTTTTTTTTTCAGTACTGCTGACTAATATTGCCATGCCCAGGACTGGGGGTGAAAACATCAAGGTAACTCAGGGCTGCTGGAGAAGGACATGGAGGAGGACGTCTGAGGAGGACAGAGGGCGTCCTGCTCTGCCCGTGCTCTTATTCTAGGTGGTCACTTTCTCTCTCTCACTGCAACATAAGGCCTACTTCTGAGAAGCAATAGGAAACCAGCCGACCATTTTTTAAAAAAAAGAACGCACACAGCCCATCCCGAGCACTTCCCGTGTCCTAAAAATACAGCCGATTCCTGCGGCAGCTATTTTGGGAGAAGGCAACAAAGTGCTTCCTCCAGATGAAAAGGCCCCACGGCTCCACAAACAGGATCCTGGACTGGACTTGGTGGGAATGCAGGCCAAGGGCACGCGCCCCGACCAGACGTGCCGACGCCAGCTGAGCCCGACGGCCGAGCTGCACATCCCACGGGGCTGTCCTTCCGCGGAGCCAGTGATGTGGTGTTCTTGCTTCTATTTGTTGCTAAATTCAAACTGACTTGGGAAAGACGGGAGGAAGACACCAGGATGGAGAAGAGAGAAGCCGTTCGGAGCAGCGAGAACTCGCTGTCTGTGCCCTGTCTAAGGTGAACCTTGCCCGGCTCCTGCGACCCAGATAACCAGTTCCCTTTGGAGCTCGGGTCATGGTCCCAAGCCAGCCCCACAATGGGGAATCGGACCGGCCTCCAGGGTCCTGCTCCCGGTCGCCCTCTGAGGGACTATGGCCCGGTTCCTGCAGTGAAAGGGGTGCCATGAGGAAGAGCAGACTGCTCCTGGCTGGCACCTGGTGTCCCTGGGCTGTCCCGCCCTCCTGCAGAGCCCCTGTAGACAGCACCAGGCAGGCTCCAGGGAGGACAGAAGCCATTCATAGTGATGCCCGCACCAGCCCTCGCATCTCCTTCTTCGCCAGGTTCTGAGGCCCTCCGAGGACCCTCCATACACCCATAGACCTACTGACTGGCTCCTTTTCCACCCACAGGGTACCCTGGAAATAGCCAAGCACTGCCCTGTACAGTCAGAACTCACTGAGGGAAGGAATTTTTAAGTTCTTCAAGCACCTCGATGTCCTAGGTCAGACCAGCAGACCATGTGGCTGTCTTCTTAGCATGGCCAGGATGCAAACAGGTGCCTGTCCACACAGAGGAGCAGAGGCAGCCTCAGTCCCGGGTGGGGACACTAGCATGACCACCACCTCCTATCACAGTTCTAGGGCCCCAGCCACCATCCCTTGGCCACTCATCACAGGGAACATGCGAGGGCAGTGCCCACCCGCCGGCTAGCCTTGGCCACACCAGGAGGCTTTCCTTCCATTAAATGCCAGGGGAAGGGCAGGGACGCAGTAGCCTCCAGGGCCACAGGAGCAAAGGCACGAGCCAAGCAACCACCCACCAAAGCCTGGACCTTGCCTCTCCAGTTCTTCCTCAGTCATCCTGAGCCAGAGGCAACAAGATTCTCTCACATGAACCGCTGTAAGTGGAAACTCACCCACCAAGCATCTGTGTGAACCACTGACTAACCCTGACTCGGAGCCAGTGGAATCTCGCTCCCCTCAAGCCAGGGCAGAGAACTCGGTCACCTTGTAGACGTGACTCACTCACCCCGAGCGGGGGGCACTGGGCCAGGAGGATCCCTCACGCTGTCCTCAGCCACTCCCAAGGGCCGGCAGGTGGGGAGCAGCTGTTGGATGTGAAGTCCAGTCTGCAATAAATACCACACAGAGTGTCTGCGCCCCTCGGGAGAGGCGCTGGGGGCTCCAGAATGTTCCATGACCTCATCCCCATAATCCTCTGCATGCAGCGTAGATGGACGGGCCAACAAGCGGGCAGGTGAGGGTAGGGATCGGGCCCGCCTGCCCTGACTCCCCGCCCGCCAAGCTCCTGGCCACTGCTGAAGGTGGCAGGATGGGCACAGGAGCTCTGTCTTGTGTCAGACGCTGAATACAAAGGCCAGATGAACTGCCGTGGTATTGCTTTACCTTGAGCTCTGGTCCACTGTGGAGAACAGAACTGGTAGTGAAGCGCACACAACAGCACTAAGAGGGATGGACAGGCTCACTGGGAAGGGAGCCCAGGGCTGGTCCCCACCTCCTCACAGGTTGGGGCACTGCCAGCACCCTCCCCCCCCCCCCCCCCCCCCCCCCCCCCCCCCCCGTGGCCAGATGTGGGAGACTTGCAACATATACCTTGGGCCAGGCATGGTGGCACGTATCTGCAATCCCAGCACCCGGGAGGCTGAGGCAGGAGGATCGCCATGAGTTCAAGGTCAGCCTGGGCTATAGACTGAGTACAGGACCAAGTGAACTACATAGTGAGACACTGTCTCAAAAAAAAAAAAAAAAAAAAAAAATGTACTTCACACTGACACTTTAACAATTTGCTTGTAATTGTGGGCCCTCCACTGTGAAATTAACAGAAGCCTGGAAGTTTTTCACAAAGAAGAAAAAAATATTTAAGAAAATTTCCACGAGTGACAAATTCCCCTAAGGCAAAGCAGCTTCCCAGCTAAGCGGAGCGCCCCGTGAGTAGCAGGAACTGCATGTCATACAACGCAACCTTGCCCCAGAGCGGATTGCCTAACAACTGCCTGAAAGATTACCATGTGTAAACAGTTCTGGGCAAGCACGAGAGGAAACCACCGTGGCCCTCAGGAGTGTGGCTGAGGAGGAGTGGGAGCCAGGGCTGGTGGACCGTTCCTGGCACACGGGAGGCAACTGGGAGCCAGACGTGAGGAGTCTTGGGAGCGAAGACGCAGAGACGGTATGGACAAGACACACCCGAGACCGGCACACCCTGCGTGGCTTTGGGAGGGGCCAGGACCACAGGGCTGTCCCACACCCTGTCCCCAGCCCCTGGGTAGCTGTTCTTGCCAACTCTGGTAGAAACAGAAGCTGGCTTCTCCCCTTGCTTGCCTGTCTCCAGGTAAGAAGGAGCTTTGTTTCACTTACTAAAGTACTTTAGTAAAAGAAACCATAGCCAGACAGACACGCAGCTTACATACTGCATAGCTTCTCTTATATCAGAAACCCAAGGTATAACTAATTCAAAGAGCAGAAGAAAACACAGACCATAGGAAAGAGGAATCTCTGGTAAATAGGGAGGGAATCTAGAGATGGATAGAAGGGGAATAAAAACTTATGCACAGGTACCAGGGGTGCAAGCCTTAGGCACCTCCAGCATGTACTTGTGTGTGTGTGTGTGTGTGTGTGTGTGTGTGTTACCAGGGATTGCACTCAGGACCTTGTGCTTGCCAGCAAGCAAACACTTACTCCACTGAGCTATCTCCCCAGCTCAAACACGTACTATTGAAGAAATAAGAACCTAAAGGCCAGAGCCCCCCTCAGCTTGTCCATCTGCCCCCAAACACAGCTTCCCCACGCCGCAGTGTGACTGGAGTTCTAGCCACCGGTAAGAGCTACATGCACGTGCAGCAGAGCGGTCCCAGGCGCCCAAGTACTCCCGGCCCGCTGCCCTATGTAGCACGGGCCCTTCCTACCAAGGCCGGTCCCAGCCGTCCCTTCCCCAGTTCCCATCTGTCACCCCTGAAAGGCTGCTGTCCCACGGCTCCTCCATGCCTGACCTCCTGTGGCCTCTTCTTGCTTGTCGGCCGCTGGGCAGGTCCCGGTCAGCATCGCAGGCCCACATTTTCTGCAGGAGGTTGCCCGGATGACTTCCTCTGCCTAGACCTGGCACAGGACAGCCCTCCCCAGCCCCCCGGCACACCATGGTGAGCCAGAGTGCAGGCGCTGCTCACCACCCTCAGCGAGGAGCCCGGGAAGTATGGCGCTCCAGCTCCCACGGAGGCACAGCCGAGCACCCGGGGCTGCCGCTGCCTACGCTGCATGTGGCTCCGTGCTTTCGCACCCTTAACCCTGGCGGCATTCACGCAGAGCCAGCGCACAGTCCAGGGCACGGGGAGGGACCTTGGCAGAGGAACCCACCAAGAGTGAAGACCACAAGCACCGGCCCAGTCAGTTCTCAGGGTGACCCGGACCCCTCGGAGACCCCTTCCTCCCGAGCAGCGGGCGAGAGCCTCCGTTTAGAAATGCTCCATTTGGATTAAGTCCATCACGGTCATCTTGGAGCCCCTTAAGCACCCCGTCCTCAGTCCTCAGGCAGAAGCCCACTTGGCTGCTTGGTCTGGGCTAAGTTCAGCAAGGAAAAAAGCTGGTCACTATGGAAGCAGCAGACTACAAACACTGCTAAGGTCAGCCCCCCTGGGGGACAGGGACCTCGCGGCTGCCTCCTCACCACTTTGCGTCCACATCCTCTGCCCAGAGTGTAATGAGCTCCCACGTGGCCGGCTCCACTGGAGGATGCCACCTAAACATGCATTTGTCAGTGCCGGTGCAGGGCTCCTTGCCAGCCCCACAGCAGGTCTCTAGGTCTCGGGGAGCCTGGTGGGCCAGACCAAGACCTCTCCAGGCTGGCACCTGTGGTGTTGGTGGCTACAGGCAGGAGCGGGGGGCACTCGTCTGCCTCGGCGGGCCGTCTCCACCAGACACCGCCACACTGCGCTCCCCCTCCCCGCTCCTGGCTCCTCCAGCAGCAGGAGTCCTGGCCCCCTAAGCCAGTGGCAGAAAGAGGGAAGCTAGAAGACACAGCCAAGGGAAGGAGGCATGTGTAGGACAGGGGACTGTCCTCTGCGTCCTCGTCAGAGGCGCCCTGGTTCTGTGGGTCTGCCTGCACAGGCCCCGTGGCACTGTTTCTCCTAGTTGCATTCAGGAAGCTGGAAGTATGTCCTTGGGCTTTTGCCGCGTCCACTGTGAGCAGACCCAAGATAGCCCAGGACACGCTATCTACAGGTAGTGCATGAACAGCACATCTGCTCCTGAAGGCAGCGGGCACCAGGGTCTAGACCCCACCCACCACGCCCATACCCTCAAGGGTCTGGTCATCCCTAGTGAGACACACTGGGATGTGGTCTCCTGCAGTCGGCCCCTTCCTGAGCTGCTAAGTGGGTGGGCGAGACAGAGCTGCATCCTTGGGCTGCCTGAGCCCAGCGCCCCCTTGCCCAGGGCCTGGGACCAGCAAGGCCCTCTGCACTCCCCAGTCAGCGTCATAGCTGGGCAGCAGAGTAACTGTTCAAGGTCTGTTGCTCAATCTCGCTCCCTCTCTCCTCTGCCTTGGGCCACAGAGCCCTCGGGTCCCACATCTGACATTTCTCACCTTCTGCCCTGGAGGGAACAGCAATGCTCTGAGCTAGGCCTTGGGCTGGGAGCACCCTAAGCTCCCTGGCAGGCCCTGCCTCGCAAAGTGGAGCAGTCCTAGAAACCTTTGTTCAACCAAAATCCTCCTGCAGAACCCTATCAAAGTGAGTGGCCCCTGGGCCTGGGGACACACAGGAACAGCACAGGCTGGGCAGCGCCGGGCAGATGGGCCCTCAGAGTGCCCCGCTGTCTTCCGGAGCAGATGCGCTGGCCATGCAGAGCCCTCAGTCTCCTGTGGACACAGCACTTGTTTTAAAGCAGTGCACGAATCTCACTGGCCTCGTTTCTCTTCCTAAAGTGGGTCTGACCTGGCACACCATCTGAGAGCAAAGCCTCCCGCCCGTCAGCAAGGCTGGCCCACCCGAATGCACAAGGAGACTGTCCTGCAGGTCACAGGGCCTGGGCCACAGCATCCATCTGCAGAGAGATGTGGTGGATGAGGAAAGAAAGGGACCCCGTGGCTGCCGAGCTCTGCATCGCGCACGTCCCTGGAGACAGCAAGGCGGGGAGAGGCGCATGGCTATTTTTGGAAGCCAAGGGCTTATAACCACAACTGCCGGATCAGAAGGCTCATGCAGAGTGTGCAGGGCTGGCTGGAAACTCGCTGAAGTGTGGGATCCACTTCTAATCAAGACACAGGATCAGAGACACGTGGTCTGGCCCCACAGGAGCGAAAGGCCACATTTGGGGAAACGATCATGCGCTTTGGATGGAATCTTAAACCCAAAGAATGAGAAGCCAGCTCGAAGGCCGTGACAAAGCAAGGGCTAATTTGGTCCCAACGTTCAGGAACTTGGGTGTCCATTTCAGAAGAAAATCCTCCCTCCATGCTCCTGTGGAGAACCCTGTGCCTCTCCCGGATGGCAAGCAGCTGATCTGCCTGAGGGAGACTGCACCCTGGGGCATGTGAGAGGGTCCCCATGTCCTTGCTGTGCTCTCCTCATGGGAGTCACACAGTATGTGGGTACCAGGCTCCCCCCGTGCTGGGAAGGGTCCTGAGGATGCTTCTGCCCAGGCCACCCCTCTTCCGCCCACAGCTGGGCCCCTGACTCTGAGCCAAGCTTCTCACCTGGCCCTCAGCTCCCAGGGACTGAGGAAGTGAGGCTGAGCAGTGCCTGAGATGGGAGGAAGCCCAGGAGATGTCCAGAGTGCCTCAAAATGTGGTGGTGATGGAGGTACAGTTCCACTGCCCGGCAAGACTCGGGCAAGGAAGGCTGGGTTCGGCTGGGGAGATGGCTCAGTAGAATAAGCAAGCGCTTGCCTGGCAAGTACAAGGGCCTAAGTTCAATCCCCAGTTCTGAAGAAAAAAAAAAAAAAAAAGGAAGGCAGGATTTGCCTTTGGCCACCATGGCCCCTGCAGGGTGGGCATGGTCAGCTGGGTTGGCCATCTGAGTTTGAGGCTGACCTCCAGCAGTAGAAAGGATTCTGCAGCACACACAGGGATTGAAGCCAGGGCCTTCACACTAGGCTACATCCCCAGCCCTTTTTATTTTATTTTTAAACAAGTCGTGTTAAATCACAAAATTGCCCAGGGTGGGCTCGAGCTTGCAGTCCTCCTGACTCATTCTTCGGGAGTGTGTGGATTGTAGGTGTGGACTGCAAGCTCGGCTTAATGTTTTGAATTGAAAATTAGTTTGGGCCCTGCTCTGTCCTGCCCCCCCCCCCCCCGCTCCTTCCCTGGCGCATCTTGGCCAGCGCCAAGGAGGGGAGAGGCAGATGCCCCTGCTCCCTGCCTGGAGCCCCCACCGCCATTTGCGCTAAGCCAGTCTGGTTCCCAAGACGACTGCTCTCAGCAGTGAGAGAGGAGGCTGAGATCAGCAAGACGCCACACAATGACTCGGCCTCCGAGTGCCAGGCCTGGGAAGCAGAGGAAGGAGCGGAAGCAGGGAAGGCGGCCCCTGGGCCCCAGGCACGTGCAGGAAATAGACCAGGATCCTCCAGGAGCTGCCGCAGGGAGGAATGGAAAGGTTGGGAGCAGGACAGACGACACAGCCTTCAGTCCTGGTCAGAGCCCGCAGAAGCTGCCGGGCTGGGTAAGTCGTATCTGCACTGCGTCAGAAGGGAAAGGGGCTGCTAGCCGTCAGTGCGGAGCTCAGGACCAGCAGCCTGGGTTTCAGTTCACACAGCACATAAGGCATGCTACAGCGCTCTGTCGTCTGGCCTCAGACGTCCGTGCAGATGTAACAGTGGGGTTCCAGAGGGTCCACAGCCCAGCAAGGGCCCACCTTACTCCCAGATCACAGGCACCAAGTCTGAGCCTGCAGACAGGTGACCTCAGCAGGGTCTCTCCAGTGACGAAAGCTGCAACTGCTCTGAGCT
The DNA here is from genome assembly GCA_004027025.1 of Myocastor coypus. Classification (NCBI taxonomy): domain Eukaryota; kingdom Metazoa; phylum Chordata; class Mammalia; order Rodentia; family Myocastoridae; genus Myocastor; species Myocastor coypus. The sequence continues at coordinate 30,696 of PVJA010007698.1, forward strand.
ACATTTGGTTCTCTTGCCCAGGCTTAGGAGTAACAGAAGAGTTGAGTCCCTGGAAACTGAAACTTTTATGGGGCTCTACCAACACAGACACCCAGCAAGCCCTTACACATGGAGCAACCTTGTTGGAAACACAGTCACGGCCTCTGGAAGCCTTCTGGCCAGGCAGGCCAGGGGCTCATGTCCAAGGCCCAGCCATCTTCTTCTCTCTCAGCAGCGGGCAGGCTTCTTCCTCCAGGCCTGTTCACCTGTCTCTGATTATGAGGTCATGGCCAGGCCTGGACCATGCATTGGACGCCCTCTGCCCATTACTGTGGCGTAATTGGTTAAGTGGATGATGGATGGTTGGAAGAGGCGTTTGTTCTCCAAATCCCCTCCTCCTGGGTGGGGAGCTCAGCAAGTCTGCAGGAGCCCTCCTCCTCCCCATGGGGTCCCGTCAGGGGCTGCCACCAGGCATAGCCTCCCAGCCACTCTCCTTCAAGTGCACCAAGTCTTGCTGCCCCCGGGTGGACCAGGCTCCAGGGGGAGGGCACCCGTGGCCATGAGGACACGTCCTCATGGAGCATGGGGAGGTGCCAGTAGCAGCCAGGCCAGGTCCCACTCCCACCTTTCCTGCCCGTTGGTACCAGAGCAAGGATTCCAGCAAGGAACGGGAACTGCGGGAGGTCTGGGCCCTACACGCCTTCACTTGCCATGGTGCTCCTTGCTCTGCTGCCGTAGAAGGGCCCCGACCTACTTGCCTACGGCTCACAGGCAGAGGTCAAAGGTTTCAGGCCATCGACGCCCAGGCCGGGTTTTCTTTTGGGGGCTCTAGCAGAGGGCTAGCAGGCGAATGGTGGCTGTCAAAGAGATATGTGTCACCATCTGGGATAGTTAGCTGACTCTGTCACCTCAAGGAAGAAAGAGAAGCCTGACTGACTGGGTCAGCATAGCTCTGGGTGTGGCCGAGTGGAATTACTGAAGACAGGAGACCCACCCTACGGATATGGCGGCACCGGCCAACAGGCTTATAGCCTGAATACATTCTGAGGCAGGAGAAGGGAGCCTTGTTTCGGTTTCTTCAGAGGAACTGCAGTCTGCCTTTGCCTAGGAAGCGCTGTCTCCAGACTTGCAGCTCAGACCTTCAGCACTCCGACACAGATCCTTGGGCCACCCACAGGACTCTTGCAGCAAGCCGAGGTTTCGTACCTCCCTGGCACATAGACGACCCCCTCACTTTCTTCCACACCTGGCTCTGCAGGTGACCATTGTACACCTACCTTATAAATATTTGTTTCATCCGTTGGTCTGGTGAGCCCTGAGTGACACACCATCCTCCTCCTAAGGCCTGTGGACAGACATGGCCTTATTTGGAAATAGAGTCTTCCGTGGCGTGCTGGGAAGCCTGGGAAAGCTCAGCAGCTGGCCCCAGTGGGCTCAGAGCCTGGGGCCCAGCCCTGGGCAGGAGGATGCCAGTGCTGCAGTGAGACGACTCTCAGACACAGCCAGGACGAGTGGTCCTCAGTGGGCAGTGGTTCACGTGCACGTGGCGCACCATGACCCCCACAAGCAGCAGCAGCCCCTGGTAATGATAATCATTCAGGCCGGACACAATAAGAAGTACTATAAATTCCTCAAATCATTGGATGTGTCCTCATGGCCACCCACTGAAACTAATGCTGTCAATGGTTACTGGTGACAGTGCTGAGGCCCATGATGCAGAGGACCACAGAAGGCCATGCTCCCTCACACAAACCACGCCATCACGCCAGCTTACTGTGACAACCGTCCCACCCATCGGCAAACCTCTCCTCTCTTTTTTTGGTATGTATCCTGGTCCAGCAATTCATTTCTGTATTTACTAATTCTGGCCTCTCCATTTCCTGCAGCCCTGACAACCAGGGCCATATTTCACCAGCATTCCACACAAGGCCTCTCAGCCACGTGCCCTTCCAAGCAGCACAAATTCCCGTCCCCACAAAAGCGCCCTTCCTTGCCTTTCGGGCCACTGACTGCACCCCAGGTATTCTCATTTATATCAAAGTATCTCCCAGAAGCCTCAGGGATTTGGAGATGGGGCTGTTGGAAGGTGAGCGTCTCAGGAGGGCGGTAAGTTCACCGTCGACGAGCTCAAAGATGGAGGTACGGTGAGGAAGTGGGACTGGCTGTAGAAGGTGGGTCACTGGGAGCGTGACCTACAAAAGTACTCTTGTCCCTGGCCACTTCCTGGTGGCCATGGATTGCACAGTTCTCCTCTGCCACACCCTTGTGCCATGGCGTCCTGACTTGGACACAGCCCACTGTGAACGAAGCCCTCTGAAGCAGTGAGCCAGAAGAAGGCTCTTCCTCCTTAGGTAGTGTCTGTCAGGCCTTTAGTCTGGGCAACGCAAAGTGACTCACAGTGGTGGCCCCCTGAAAAGCACATCCAGGCCTTGGAATATGAGTCCACACCCTGGCAGTCATTGTCCCTTACCTGCATCTGCTCCCCACCAAAAGAATGGCATTAGATATTACCTGGCATGTGCTCTTGCATTTCGGTAACCACATTCACCCACCCAGTGGGTAAGAAAGGAGCTGCGTAGAGCTGGCTGTGAGGAGGCTGTGATGCCCTCCTAGGGAGAGGAACAGCTGATAGGGAAGTGGAGGCTGGGGCCCATCAGGCACGAGGGCCTGCTGCAGGCTGCGCTATGCCACAGAGAAAGTTGGACATGGCTTCAAGGTGGTCTGTCAGTCCCGAGGCACCCACTCCAATACAGCAGGAGCCCAGCTCGGTGCCCTGCTCTATGCACTCTGGGGGAAGAAGCTCACATCCACAACACACGTGCATGCATAAGAGTGAGTGTACACACATGCACAGAGCACACACATACACTCACACAGACACATGGGCACACGTGTGCACCAGTACATGCACACACATACGCACTGTGCTTCTATACATGCACATACACAGACACATCCACACAATACATGCATGAATATGCACATCAACTCCATCCTTGTACACATGTCCAGTGTGGTTTTGTACACAATATACATGCCTAACACATGAATGAACGCCTGCATAAATATTCATGTGTCCATATGTACACAGTAGAGTATCCCACGTGTACAATCCTGTGTGGACACAAAGTGCCTCAATGTGCCCACGTGTGAGGGTCCTTCCGTGTGCACCCTGCCTCTGCAGAACCTCCTTGAGTCACATGGGGGTGGGGTCACATCTCTGCTTCTTTGCACGCGCAAAGAAGGTTGCCACACGTGTCCAGGCAAGACGCTCTGCACATGCAGTCAGGGCCTGCACAGAAGCGCACGGGAAGCACGTCGGTCTTCCTGGCTGCACAGGTGCAGTTTATCCTTTCTCCTAGCTAGTGTGACTGTGGTGTCCCCGCTACCCCCACACATGGAGGACAACAGCACCCCATGGATATCTGGTCCCCTCTGAAACCTGTGAAGATGTCCTTGGCTAGAACTAGTTGGATGTGGCCGACCTGAGAGGCAGAATGTCCCGCAGACCTCGGTGCTGACAGCAGGCATCCTTCAGAGTAGGAGGGGCATTGGAAGACAGCCCGAGCCCTAGGCTTGCAGGGCTCCACCGATGTCCCCAGCTCTGAGTCACAAATATGCCTCCTCCTGAAGTGGAAGCAACACGTGAGGGGCCCTTAGGTCCCTCCGGCTTTAGCAGAGTCAGCTTCACCTCCCTTTAGCCAAACGAGGACCAGACCCAGGAAGTTCTGAGTTGGCTGAATGCATGGGGAAGGCGCTGTGAGATCAAGGAATTTCTAGGCACACCTTAGACGCCCTTTCCAGGGTGGGGGCGGGACCCCAGAAGGCCACGGGTCGGGGCGGAGCCCATGGAGGAGCATCCTCGCGCTGCGCCTCGCCCCCCTGCCCCCACCCCCACAGCTAAGCAGAGTCCCAGGGCCTCTTTCTGGCTTCAGCACTGCTCCTGCCGAGCCGACGTGCAGCCTCTCGCACTCACAACCCCTGCCTCCTGCAGCTCTGAGGGGTCTCTCCACAGCAGCCTCCCAAGGAAGCCCCAGAACTGGTGAGGGAACGGGGTGGAAGAGACATGGGACGGGCCGGCGCCCTGGTGCCTCCACCCCTTGCACTGCCCCTGCCCCGCTGTCCCCTGCAGGCCAGAAGTCCCCACCTTAGGTGGAGGACAGCCTCACCTGCGCCTTGCAAACACACACATCAACAGTTACACGTGCACACATGTGGCCACACACGCACTCGTGCTTCTGCACACACGCCGCACACTGTACCCATCCCATCCCGCCAGACACCCCAGCTAGGGTCCAGCTGTTTCACAGAGGGCTGGGAAAACCCCCACATCCTGTGTTTATGCCTCAGTGTTTACTTATCCCACTTGCTGTAAACTCCAGGTCGGGTCCTGATGTGTCAGCAGCGGGGAAGCCATACCTCCCAAGCCCGGGCCACTGAGGAGCGAGCGGAACCACAAGCACCAAGTCACCGTGGACCAGCTGCCATGGGCCCCGCCCACCAAGCCGCAGATCGCAGGGGAGCCCCGGGCATGGATGCCCTTCGGGTGCAGAGGCGGCGGTGGCGAGGAGCACACCAGAGCCCTTGTCTCAGGCGGGACTAGCTCAGCGCTGGCAGACATGCGGCTTATTCTGAGAACAGCATCGGAAACAGCTGTGTCCCCAACTGTGCAGAAGAAGCCAACTGGGGAGACAGTAGCAAGGAGCCGCTCGCACGGCCAGAGGACACTGGTCGAGCCAACCCCTTGGGCTCCCAGACCTGGGTCCCAGGACAGAGCCCCAGTACAGCCTCAGAAATCAGGATGATTCTAGCCCTGACTGGAGCAGGCTCCATGACACCCACTCAGGAGACCTAGGAACAGCTAGGAATCCTGGCCACAGCCCTCCACATCCTGGTCTCTTCCAAGGTGGCCACAGGTGTCCTAGGAAACGAAACTAAAAGCACTTAGCTGAGCTCCACATGCATCAGTTGCACCCGGAATGGCCTCCTTCTGGCTGCCCTACCCAGCCCAAACATGGCATATGGCTGGCAGAGGGGCCCTTTCTCCTAGAACAGTCCCTCGCCAAGACCTCTCCTCTTGGTCTCTTCCTCCAGGAGAACCTGAGGCCACCGGTGTGCGAGGCACTGGACTGTTAGCCAGGCTGGCTTGTGGAGCTGGGTCTGACAAGGTGGACCCTGCCTAGGTCGCCCCCCACTCGGACCTCCACAGTGCCACACCCAGATGTGTCCAGCTACAGAGCAATCCAGGTAGCAGGAGGACAGGACACAGCTTTGTGTCAGGCACGCACAACGCAGCCATCGCTCAGCACTTTGGCAAGCCTGAGGGCCACAGGAGACAGAGTGTGAACAGAGGTAGGCCGCCGGCCAGCGTCGACACAGAGCAGGGACAGTCTCAGGCGGCATTCACCAAGGTGTCCTCTTGATTCTCAAAGTACCTTAAAATTTGGACACTTCTTTTGACAAGTTCAGGACCACAGGGTCCTATTGCTCTTTGGAAGAGTAACTCTGGACATAAGCAGGCGGGGTCACTCAGTGAGCAGCAAGGAAAATTACTGGCCTTTCTGTGGGGGGTGGGAAGCAGTGGCCCGAGAAGGGCAGCGGTGTCCTGCCAGTGACAGGGAAGGCTGGGGATGCATCCCCTCCACAGCACCCTAGCAGCAGTCACCCTGCAAGTCCTGGAGTTCAGGCCACCCCTGACACGCCCACACAGGAAGTTGTCCGGGTCCCGCCCTGAGCGTCTTCTCCTACCACTGCAGGGCCACTGCAGGGCCGCAGCTCTGTCCTGCAGTCTGGAGCCAGCCCCTTGCAGCTGAAGGCCCTGGCAGATGAGGCTGCCTCTGCATCAGAGCCCCGCCCAGGGAGTTCTGCCCGGGACACCTGCGCAGGGTGGGCCCTGAGCCGAGGGGGCGGGCCGCTCACTGCCTTCCTTCCTCGTCTTCACTGTCCCCCCTCGCTCCTCACAGAGCCCCCTATAAGTCACTGGCCTCCTTGCTCAGTGACCCTCTCCCTCATACTTTTTTTCCTGGACTAGCTAGAAAAATGACTAAAGCTCATTCCAGGTAGAGCTGATACCCTTCCAGTTAACATCAATGGAATCAGAGATAAGAACATCAGTGAGGGGCCAGAGAGATAGCTCAGCAGACTAAGCACCTGCTTAGTCAAGCACAGGGACCAAGGTTCAATCCCTGCCATCTCATGCTGCACAGACCCAATCCCCAGGCACCCTGAGCCAGCCACCAAGTCCAGGCATGGTGGCGTGCACCTGCAATCTTGCAGCACTGGGGAGGCTGAAAACAGGAGGATCGCTATGAGTCTAAGCTGCAAAGTGAGACCTTGTACCAAATACTTAAAAAATAAAAAAATTTTAAAGGACTCATCAACAAACTCCTCTCAATGAATGCAATTGTTATATATTACAAACTTGCACTCGTAAAACTTTGTGAATTAAAAAAAAGAGAGACCCATCAAACCTGGAAGAGGCAGACCAAGGGGACCCATTGTGTCACAGCTGCAGGCACAGGGGCCAAGGACAGAGTGAGCGTCTGTGGTCTCAGGCTCCCACCAGGAACTCTTGTCTACTCACAGTCTCTGATGGCCTCTCCTCAGCACGGCCACAGCCCGAAATCAGTGTTCAGCACCCTACAGGGTTCACCCCACACCTCAGCCTCCCTATCTCACAGGCATCTTACTGGCTGCAAGCATGGAGAAGTGCTTTCTTCTTCTCTGTGATACAAGCTGTTTAACTCTCTAATGCTTCTGCTTTCCATGAAGCATTCGTTCCCAGCCTTGGTTGGACACATTCCCTCTTCAGGGAGTAGCCCTGCATAACCCAGAGTCAGGAGACCATCAAGAGGGCCAAGCAGGAAGAAGGTAGAGGGGCTTCGGTTTGCTGAGTGCTGAAGGGAGCCTCAAGTCTGAGCCCCAATCTACTCCTAAGAAACCCTTCAAGCCTCCACTCCCACTTCCTGCTCTGGATTCCTGCATTCTGCTGCATCTGGAAGAGGAACTGTGAACCTGCACCGGCCAGGAGAACGGAGGGTCCACAGCTCCGCCTGGTTCTGCGGAGTGCTGGGCCCCACCATTCATGAGACTCGGGACAGCTTCCAAGAACTGCGGCCATGTGTGGGGCAAGGACATGAATGGAGCAAGCTAGGGAGAGGCATGCACTGGCGTTGTGGCCCCAACGTGAGGAGGTCACACAGAGCATGCTGAGGCCACTGACACAACCATTGACATTTACACCCAGGGAGTCCCAGGGCCTTGAACAGATGGTTAAGTATTAAAGACCTAGTGTATAGGCAAATACCTGCTCAGCATGCGCACGATGCTACAGCGGGTCCCCAGGACTGTCAGGATTGCTCCAACACAAAGAAGTGTTTCTCCCCATACTTTCAGCTCCTGAGCTGAGCTGCTGGGCCCAGGTAACCCTAATGCCAGCCTGCCCATAGTGCCAGGCAGAATATCCCAGCCTTTTCCAGGCCTGCCAGGCCCACCCTCTCCCTCCTTCAGTGGGTCTGTCCAAATTTTCTCCCTATAGAGATACCAGTTTCCCTGAACAAGGAACATCCTGTGACCTTACCTAGGAGGACAACTGGGGCACTGGACAAGGGCCATGTCACCCCGTGACCTCATGTTTTAGTCAGATTTTTGTTGCTGGGACTAAATATCAGATATACACAACTTAAGGGAAGAGAGGTTTAATTTGGCTTATGGTTTCCAAGGGTTCAATCCTTGGTCAAAGGTGCATCACAGTGCAAAGGTCTGGTGGAACAAAGCTGATGAGGTTATACAAGCAGGGTATACTGCAGGAAAATAGCACCACAGAAGGGGCCAGGGACCAAGTATAGACCCAAGATCATGCCTTCAGGACATACTCAGAAGTGTCCTCTCCTAATTTCCTAGGTGATTTCCAAACCAATGAAGTTGATGCTTTCCTGTCACTCCACGGATAAGAGTCAGGCTGGATGAGGGCCACCCCCCAACCTTGTTTATAAGGACTATACTGGGGCTAGAGAAGGGTCCCTGTGACCTCATCTGCACTCGCCAGTCTGCAATGAGCTATCTCCAGACAAATCCACTCCCTGCATTCCCAGGTCTGGTCACTGCATGGATTTGGAAGACGTGGTTAGCACATCCCACGCCGTGGGCATTGTCCTGCTAGCGACTCCCAGTAACTCTGTGGAAGGCCTTGTTGGCTCAGGATTTCTTGGCAGATGGATAAATGAGCTGCGACGAGAGCTGTTCCTGGATAGGCCAAGGGGTCGGCGCCTCTCAGGCCTCACAGGCAGACTCAGAAAGCTCCCTGCTTTAGGCGCTACACTGTCCTGCAGGTCACAAGCTCTGTCAGCCCTGGGCTCTATGTAGCCCTGAAAGCAGCCAGCTGAGTATGATTAATGCCCTTGGTCCCATGGAAAATGATAAATGAGTTTGTGGGCTCAGTGGCCTTTTCTGCCCCTTACTCAAACCCCGAGTCTTACACATTTAGTGTGTCCTGCTGCCCTGCTTTGGTTGTCAACTAGGGACCACCAGCCTGCAGGGCCGCTTGCAGTCAATCTCAAATGCATTCCTGAGTTCATCCCTCAGTGTCTGTGTGTCCTGGGGCAGAGACTGGCCCCCTCTGGGAAACTCTTGGAGGTCCCAAGAGTGCTGGGAGCACCACAGCAAACACAGCTGCCCTCCCTCATGGTAGGCCTCACGGCCAATCAACAGACATCAAGGTGGGACAGTGTGGCTCACCGTTGTAAGCAAACGCGGGTAGGATGGAGGGTGCTAGATGCCCCCCACATGGAGCCAGGCCTCTGTGGATGGAGGCGCTGAGAGTGCAGGGATTACGGTGGGAACAGCAGATGCAGAAGGCCTGTGGAGAGCACGAGGGGGCGGCCTTCGCAGGATGGCCAGGGGGGCAGTCAGAGGGGCACACGGGCTCACTCAGTCACAGGAGGTACAGGCTGTGGCTTGCGAGGCCGCAAGGACCCACAAAGAGCTCTGACATGCGATGTGACCTGTGCAGGTGAGAAGACTGCTCCAGCTGCAGCACTGATGCAGGAGGAACTGGAAGGGCTGGAAAGCAAAAGCCAGAGAAAGGGGGTTCACCTGCAGAAGGTGGGGGAGCGGGAACCTGGAGCAGGAGGAAGAGTCCGGGAACAGCACCAGGCGGATGCGCACTTGGGGATTTGGTTCTGGGTGAGAGCTCAGCGCTTGGGTGTTCCTGCCGCCCCAGTGGAGATGTCCACCAGCCAGCTGAGCACACCAAGTGTCATGGGGAGGGGGCATTCAGAGCAGGGTCAGCGCAGGGCAGCCAGGAGGTGCTGGAGGCAGGAAACAGGGCGGGGCCCCAAGGGGTGAGCCAGAGAGGGAGGAAAGCCAGAGCAGAATCACAGCCCCAAGCCAGTAAGATGCCAGGGAGGACAGGGCAGAGTCCCTGGACCCAGGAGGCAGGACCCAAGAAGCTGCAGACTGTGGGGAGAGGCAGGGCTATGTGTGTGCCGAGCTGGGACCTGCTAGCCGCAAGCCCACATTAGCAAAGGTGCCTTCCACAGGGAGGGGCTCTTTCCTTCTTTGTACTTTTCCTCTTCTTTAGGAAAGTATTTGTACTTAGAAAACATAAATTAGGGGCCTGGCAGGATGGCTCAGTACTCTAAAGCGCCTGCTTAGGAAAGGTTGGGCGGCTGCAGGGACCGCAGTTCGATCGCCAGCACCACATGCTGTGCCAGCCCTGCCCTCAGGGCAGGCTGAGCCAGCCATAAAAATAAATAAATCAACAAACAAAAGTTCTGAAACAAGAAAAAAAAGAAAAGAAAACATAAATTAAAAAGAGAAGAAGGTCGGCCCCGCCCCCAGGTGCTGAGCTGGCCACAGCGTATGCCTGGTGCATACCTGTAATCCCAGAGCTGGGTAGGCTGAAAACAGGAGGATCATAGTGAGTCCAAGCTGTGTAGTGAAACCCTGTACCAAATATGGGAGGAGGAGGAGAAGGAAGAGGAGAAGAAGGAGAAGGAGGAGAAGGAGAAGGAGAAGGAGAAAGAGAAGGAGAAGAAGAAGAAGAAGAGGAGGAGGAGAAGGAGAAGAAGAAGAAGAAGAAGAAGAAGAAGAAGAAGAAGAAGAAGAAGAAGAAGAAGAAGAAGAAGAAGAAGAGGAAGAGGAAGAAAGAGAGAAAGAGAGAAAGAAAGAAAAGAGGAAGAAGAAACTTGAGACTTTGAGTCCTCTGGATGCTGGGTGGGGCCCACCAAGAGGAAGGGGAGGTTGTCCAGTGACATTTGGCCCAGTGGTCACACCAAAGTCCCCTGGGCAACCACTGGAAACCATGGGACAGGACTAGGCGGGGGCTCCTGGTCAGCTAAGGTGGCGGCTGCAGGGGAGGAGCCATGCTCGCCCGCAGGGGTAGCACACCATCCCCTCCCTGAGGAATGCAGCTGAGAGTGAGGAGGCAGGTCCAGAGGGGAGCCTGGCCAGGCCCCAGTGCCAAGCTAGAGGGACGCGCGACCCTAGCAGGGGCCTCGGCCGCCCTCAGCAGCTGCCAACAGTGGATGCTGACACAACACAAGGGTGCGAGAGGCACTCCTGGCTCCCCGTGGGCCCAGCCTCGAGGCCGAGCTAGCCAGGAGAGGAGGGGGCTGGCCACTGACTCCAGGCCCCAAGCAGGACCCTCAGCAGCAGCAGCATCTCACGGGGTCTTCTGGCCACAGCACCTGCAGTCGCAGGGACGCCAGGATGGGGAACCTCCGGCAGCACCCTCAGGTGGGAAGATCTTAGCCAGGAGCACATTGACAGGCAGGCAGGGCCATCAGCCTAGGGGAGGGGCAAAGACACAGGCTGTCCCCTCTGCGGTCTCATGTCGGCCACACTGATACTGCTTTCTGGAGCACGAAAGAACCTTCTGGAAGCACCTCGGGGAGAACGGACATTGCACGTTCTGAAGAACTCACACCCCGGGGGAGTCCCTGAGAAGAAGCCCCATGCTAAGGCCCCACCCAGAACTCCAGCCTCACTGGAGCCAGAGGCTGAAACTGACCCTCTGGACCCCTGTCATGATTTGGGGTTTTGCAAGGGAAATAATACAATACAGGAAACTTAATCATGAGAGTTTTCTAATAGTCACCCACAGAACCATATACAAAGAGTGCAGAAAATCTCTCCGCACACTAAAGACCAAAGAACCTAGCTGAAGGCCTGGATCCTAATATCCTGCATGAGTCCAGCTGAGGGCCTAGAGCCCATAACAACGCCTCCCACAAGTCCAGCTGGAGGCCCAGAACCCATGACAACGCCTCATGCAGGCCCGCCTGACGGATCTGCGCTGGGAGGGCGGAAGCTAAGAAGTCTGCACCAGCCGGCCAGGAAGTAACACTCAAGGTAAGAACTAGAGCTCCCTCAAAAAGTACCGCAGACTTCCTCAGCAACAGCGAGGTCCTGAGCTCCTTCAATGGTGAGGAAAGCGGAGCTCCCATCAGGAAGAGAAATGTCACCAGCGTCTCCGGGAGGCTGAGCAGTGCGCCATCTTCCCCTCCGGAACCAGGAAGCGGTGCTTCGTGAGCCCCAGAGCTCCCCCAAAGCGAACTGCAGCCACTCTCGGTGGCAACAAGGTCCCCAGCTCCTCCTCTGACAAGAACAGCCAGGCTCACCAGGAAAGCCAGCACGACAAGGCCACCCAGGAGAACGGCACAAGAGAAGCAGCGCTTTCAACAGTTCCGGCAGTTTCTCCGTACCACTTGTCTAGTTCAGGACCTCACTGTCGCTGAGGGTGGCTGTGGTGCTTTTTGGAGGAGCTCTCATCGTCATCTTGAGTGTGGCTTCCCCGCTCCAGGGCAGAGCCCTCAGCCTGTTACCCTAGGTCCTTTGTTTTGCTGGCGCAGACTGCGCAGCTTCCACCACTGACCTTGGGCCTTCTCCACACAGATCCATGCAGAGGGCCCGCGTGAGGCATTGCTGTGGGCTCTAGACCTCAAGTTGGACTTGTGGGGTGCATTGTTCTGGGCTCCAGGCTTTCAGCCGGACTCATACAGGACATTATAGTGGGATTCCGGCTCTCAGCTGGATTCTTCGCTCTTGTATATGATTCTTTGGGTGATTCATTGTAAAACAGTCCTAGAAAATGTTTGTCCTGGGCCAGTGAGATAGCTCAGCAGACAAGGCGCCTGCCTAGGGGAGCGCAGGGACCAGGGTTAGATCCCCAGGCTGCCCGCCGCTCTGGCCCTACCCGCAGGCATGCTGCAGCAACCAAGTCCGGGCATGGTGGTGTGCACCTGTCATCGCAGAGCTAGGAAGCTGAAAGCAGGACGCTCACTAGGAGTCCAAGCTGCATCGTGAGACCCTGTACCAAGTACATAATTTTTTTTTAAAGTGCATCATGTATTGTACTGCTCCCCTGCAAAACTGCAAACCACAATAACCTGCAAGAATCCTGACTTCCTCAGACACACGAGAGTAAGAGCCACAGGAAACTGACCAGCCTGACGGCAAGCAAAGGGCTCTGGACACGGTCCAGACCCCTGCTCCAAATCCAAGGGTCTGCCTGGGGCCTGATCTGCATGACCCACTGTGAGATTCTAGGCTGGGGCCGCAGGACCCCATGCCTGGCAAGCACAGGGCACAGACCTAGCAGCTTAGCCCACCCTCCCTACCCGCAGAGGGGGAGGCTGCTGGGGGTGTGGCATTGGCGGAAACCTCAGAGCCAGAGGACCATCGCCCTTTCCCAGCCCTGAGCAGCCGCAGCTCCAGGCAGCACGGGCCGCCCACTCAGCCTGCCGCGCCCTGCCCTGCCGTAAACAGTGATCACCCTGATCAGAGAGCGACAAGGGCGTAATTACCGCGATTAAACACGAAGGAAGTGGGAGGGCTCGCCATGACAGGCAGAACCTGGACCGGAGACAGCGCGTCCGTCCGAGCCCGGCGGGCCATCATTCCTCTCGTCCTCCCTCAGCAGCAGGGCCAGCAGCTGCCCCAGTGCTGCCATGTGGGGTCTGCAGAGAAGAAGAGGCGGAGTGTCCCCGCACTAGGGCAGGGCGGTGCAGCACCCCGTTCAGGCCAGGCGAGGCAAGACACAGGTTAGCCCTCGAATCCCCAGCTCCCGCCTGAGTTAACAGCCGAGCAAGGTGTACAAGGTGCATCTGAACCGCATCTGTGACTCAGCCAGAGCCTCTCCCAGGCGTGTCCTGCTCACTCACTAGACAAATATTTGTGCTTGGCACTAGGTGAAACGTTGGTATGGCATTTCACCCAACGGTGCATTTCTTTCTTTCTCTTTTTATTAAATCCATTAAGCCACCAAATCACCAGAATTGCTAGATTAAAGTGTGCAGCACAATTAGAGAAAGATGTAAGAAGTGCAAAACTCCGCCAGGCTGCTCACCAGGGGCAATTATGAGTCACTCCTCGGTGACCTCTGCTTCGTGCCAGAAGATCATCTTTCAAGAAGAGAATCTGCAGCCTACTTTCTATCACACCGTGAATGCATCTCCTGGGGACTGAGACTCAAAGCCTTGAGCATGAAGTAAAGCCATTTTTATCGTGCCTGGCCCTCTTCGGAGAGCATAGTTTATCATTTATATTTTAAAGCGAGAGAGATGCGTCTAATTGCAAGACTGCAAGACAAGCATCTGCAAAGGTCTCTCTCCATTTGCATGCCAACTCTGAAATGAAGGGAGCGTCTGTCTGGCCATGGCATGCAGTGCCTGTGATCCCAGAACTCTGAGAAGCTGGGGCCATAGGATTGCAGTCTGCACAATTTAGCCGTTTAGCGAGGGCCTGTCTTGAAATAAAAGAGGACTGGGAATGTAGCTCAGTGTAAGGGCCCTGGGTTCCATCCCTGTAAGGGCTCTGGGTTCCATCCCTAGTACCACAAAAAGGAAAGAAAGGAGGGAAGAATAGAAGAAAGGAGGGACAGATGAAGAGAAGGGAAGAAGAGAGTGAATGAGAGAGGAGTAGCCGGGGTTGAAAAGAAAGAGAAAGAGCACGTGTAAGGAGAGGTGCCAGGAGCACGGGCTGTCAGAGAATCCCAAACAGCAGCAAACCTGGAGAAGTCTGACGGAAGTTGCACCTGCAGTCCAACACCCTTCCAGGGTTCACGGAGAAGCCCACCGAACTGGAGAGGCCCCCTACAGAGGATGGTCCCAGGGGCCTTCCCTGGGATCCCAGAGGAGGCTTCCAGACTTCCAGACTCTAGGACCCCTCAGGCCGAGGCAGGACTGTTGCAGGGAATTCCAGATCCAGGTAGGACACTGGCTAGCCAAAGCTGGGCCGTGCCAGAGAGGAGCAGGGCCATGAGGCCCACAAGCAAACTCCGAGGCAGCCCAGTGCCCCTCGCTGGAGTACCCCAAAACATTTGCCCCAGGGAAGCCTCATACTCACACCATGTTCCAGGGAGTCGCTGCTCAGCCTGGAGCAACCCAGGCCCACCACAGAGAGACCAGCAGATCCCATAAGCAAACCAAGGTGAGACAGAGGCACAGAGAGTTGGAGATGGTGAGGGAGCACACCTTGCAGCAGAGTAGGACGTTACACAACAGAGCCAACTAGCTGTGCTGGAAGTTGGGAGATATTTGTTGAAATTTTAAAATGTAAGTTATGCTTGAAACTTTAGAATGAACATAATAGAAGTATGTCCACATGAGCTGCAAAATCAAGCTACAGATCAGGCTGCAGGGTTGTCCGGGACAGATCAGGCTGCAGGGTTGTCCGGGACAGATCAGGCTGCAGGGTTGTCCGGGACAGATCAGGCTGCAGGGTTGTTCTGGGAAGGCAAAACATTAGTCACCCAAGTGACACATTGACTTTGACTCCTGCAGAAGAGAAAGAAAGAGGCCAGCATCACAGATAAAACTCCTGTCCTGACTGCCTCTAAAATGCTGAGGAACATAAGTAAAACTTAGCTGTTAACACACTGTAGGGTAAAAAGAGAACATTAGTGACTAAGAAAACCCTCAAAGACAGAAAATATCCTATGTTCAAAAAGATGCAAAAATGAGGTTATAATTGCACATCTAGATACACAAAGACCTATGGCGTGTGATTCTCAGAGTGCCAGGCTGACGGAAGGTTGCTTTCAGTCTAGAACTCTGGGTCCGGCCAGTGCGCCATCCAGCGATAGGGAGACAAAGGGGAAGGCCTCACTCAGCTGCTGGGGACTGCACAGGCAGCGCTGCAGTCTCTGATGCGAGCAGGGGGCAGGGTGTCGTGAAAAAGAAAAAGCAAATCCAGTGAGGAGCAGTGATGAACAGGACATCCACAAGATCGTTTCCTAACTATGTATTGTTTCTTAAAATGTTTAAAATAGGTTTCAATAAAATAAGATGATCTTTGAAAACAATTTCCCAACTCTAAAATCCCAGCAAGGGAAGCAGAGGAGAGCAAAGGGGGTGAGGAGGCCTGGTCCAGCGAGAATTTAGGTGCCAATCTCCTTAGCAAGTCCACTTGCTTGAAAGTGGACTTATACATTGTTTAATAATACAAAGGTAAAGGCTGGGGTGATAGCTCAGTGGTATAAGTAACTGCCTGGTAAGAGCAAGGACCTGAGTTCAATCCCCAGTGCTGCATGCCATGCCAGCCCCAAGCCCTAGGCACGCCATGCCAGCCACGGAAACTAGATGTGAGGGCACACAGTTGAAATCCCAGCACTGGCGAAGCTGAGACAGGAAGATCGCTGCAAGTCAGAACTATGCATCCAAACCCTGTACCAAATAAATCAGTAATTTTAAAAAATCTGAAAAAGAAAAAGTATGTTATGTGATTATAAAAAAAACGGGAAAATTGTTTAAAAGAAAAGTAAAGCGATGGAGGAAGAAAGCAAGAAGAGAAAATAAAGAAAAAAGCAGAGTAGACAGGAGACACACGACAGAAGGAAGCACAAATGTCGCTGAGCTCATAGAGCCTCTGTGCAAGACCAACTGGCCAGCTTTTAAAGTCCTACAAAGAGGAGAGTGGTACGGCTATGTGCTTTTTGTGAGGAACAGACCTAAAACGAAAGAGGAGTTGAAAATGGAGAATGGGAAATATGAAGCAGGGGGAATCAAGGCGCCCACGATAGTATCAGAGAGCAGTGCTCAAGCTGGAAGCGTAGAAAGGACAGAAGGAAGGCCAGAGGTGGGGTGGGGGAGGCGGAGGCCCAGCAGTGCCCCCCCCCGGTGACATACCTCGCTTATTTTCACGAGTACTGTTGCCAGGTATTTTCTGTCCCTGCCCCGCAGCCACCTGTCACTATGAGGCCCAATGAAAGTGATTCACCCTGCACCTTCGTGGCTCCACCGCAGCCTAACACAGTGGGTGAAGGCCAGCTGATACTTCACCGCAGACAGGCCCACGGGAGAGGTGCCCTGCTGGAAGCGAGGGACCACAGGTCTACCAGGGCGGATTCAGAGGTTGGCCGTATGCACCCAGAGCCTGGCAAAGAGGAGCAGCAGGAGAAAGATATGGAGCCATGTCAGCAGGTCTGCAGCAGAGCCCGTGTGCATGAGAGCTGGCCCCAAGGGTGCCCCTGCCTCTGGCATTGACTGTGAGCTGCCGAGCTGGAGCGACACAGAGCTTGGCCTCGCCTAGTATCTCAGGCTGACTCCAGATCCCCGCATGGACAGTAGCAATTCTGCTGCGGGACCAACTCCTTCCGGCTGCCCAGTGCTGGCCCGGCTCTGCCACGTTCCTACACTAACTGCTTCATTCAG
Source organism: Myocastor coypus (assembly GCA_004027025.1). Classification (NCBI taxonomy): domain Eukaryota; kingdom Metazoa; phylum Chordata; class Mammalia; order Rodentia; family Myocastoridae; genus Myocastor; species Myocastor coypus. Next base: position 47,327 of record PVJA010007698.1, read on the forward strand.
CAACCCATAGGAACCCTGCACTCTGAGCCATGGTGGGCACACCACGAACAGTTGCTATTTTCTAACTTGGGGAAGGTTGTGCAAGGTGGCACATCTGTCGCTAGGGAATTTTCCCTTTATGATATTTGTGGCCTACGGTTCTGCCATTCTGTTTACAAAGAACTGGCTTAGATATTGCTGTGATTGTATAAGTGTTGCTACTGTCCTGTCTTTCAGTCACCCATGTGCCTGGAAACCAAATAATACCCTCCTAGACAATCAGTGGGTCACAGATGGAATGAAAGAAAAAGTTAAACAATATTTTCAGCCAAATGAAAAAGCAGACACAGCTTACCAAAACCTATGAGATGCAGTGAGAGCTGTCTTAGGGGGGAAATTGAAGCTGGAGAGATAGCTCAGTGGCTTAAGTGCCTGCCTGGCAAGCACACGGTCTTGAGTTTAAGCCCCAGTACTGCAAAAAAGAAAAAAAAAAGGGGGGGGGATTTATAGCAGGAAATTCTCACAACAGGAAAACAGAATGAGCTCAAATAAACAATCTCATGATACAGCTCAAGCTCCTTAAGGAAGAAGAGAAGTCAGACCCAAAGCCCAAAGAAGGCAGGAAACTATGAAGCTCAGAGCAGAAATGAATGCAATGGAGATGAAGAAACAATACAAAAGATTAATGAATGGAAGAGTTAGCTCTTTGAAAGACTAAATAAAATTGATAAAACTCTAGTGAAACTTTCAAAAAAGGAAAGAAAATATTCAAACTCATTCCATAAAGAATGAAAAGGGTGAAATCACTACACACCTTATAGAAATTCGGAAGATCATCAGTACCTATTTTCAGAATCTTTACTTTCACAGAATGGAAAACACGTAAAAAACGGACAGATTCCTAGATACATACAAACTACCAAAGCTGAATCAAGAAGAAATAAAAATTCTGAATAACCCAATATCAGTCAATGAAGTTCAAAATGTAATTAAAAAAAAAAAACTATCAACAAAGAAAAGTCCAGGTCCTAATGGATGCACAGCTGAATTCTACAAGAACTTTAGAGAAAAAAATGCCAACTGTTCTCAAATTCTTCAATGAAATAAAAAAGGAAGCAATTCTCCCAAACTCATTCCTGGAGGCAAGTATCACTCTTATACCAAGACCAGAGAAAGACCCAACCAAAGAAAGGAGAACTACAGCGCAATCTCCTTAATGAACATAAATGCAAAAATCCTTAATAAAATACTAGCAAACAGAATGCAGCAAATCATCAAGATTATATGTTACAACCAGGTGGGATTCATCCCAGGAATGCAGGAATGGTTCAATATACACAAATCCATAAATGTAATATACCATGTCAACAGAGCCAAAGACAAAAAAATCACATGGTCTTCTCGACATATGTAGAAAAAGCTTTTGACAAAGTCCAACACTCATTCATGATTTAAAAAAAAAAGAAGAAGAAAGAAAGAAGCCCTGCAGAAAATTGAAATAGATGGTCTTGACCTCAACCTGATAAAAGCCATCTATGAGAAACCAACAGCCAGCATCATACTAAATGGACCAGAGCTGAAAGCCTTCACTTTAAATCAGGAACAAGACAAGGATGTCCACTGTCACCACTCCTGCTCAATATATTTCTAAAACATTAGCCAGAGAAATCAAATAAGAGAGAATAATAAAAGGGAAAGGAAAAAATGAAATCATCAATATTTGCCAGGGGCATGATATTCTACATAGAGGACCCCAAAAACTCTACCAAGATACTTACAGACTTAATAACCAAACTGAGTAATGTAAGAGGACATAAAGTCAGCAGTCAAAAATCAGTAGCATTCCTATACACAATGAACACACTGAGAAATTATGGAAAAAATGCCTTTCACAATAACATCCCCAAAAATACTTAGGAATCAATCTTACAAATGAAGTAAGACATTTATCCAGTAAACATTATAGCATTTGGGGGGGGGGGAAGAGATCAAAGAGGATTTCAGAAAATGGAAAGAGTCCTTGCTCCTGGATAAGAAGAACCAACATTGTGAAAATGGCCATACTCCCAAAATTGTTACACAGATTCAATGAAATCCTGATTAAAACCCATCAGTATACCACACAGAGCTAACAAAAACATTCTTAAAATTCATCAGGACCCAGAAGAGACCTAGGATAGCAAAAGCAATCCTGGGTAACAAAGGAAAGTCAGGAGGCATCACACTCCCTGACTTGAAATTAGACTACAAAGCTACTGTGATAAAATCAGCATGCTACTGGCAAAAAAAAATAGACCTGAGGATCAATGGAACAGACTGGAAGGTGTTGACACACTACAAACACACTCAGACACCTCATATTTGACAAAATGTCTAAACACATCTACTGGAAGAAAGACGGCCTCTTTTTTTTTTTTTTTGCATTTTAGAGAAGGGTCTACAGGGTGTTCAGGGTCTCACTACTAGATCAACCTGTTCACAGCCTCCCAGGCTCTGGGATTACAGGCACGTGGCACAAGAGCCAGTCTCAGCTGTCATCTCAGCACACCCTGTGGGCAGGGCTGGCACCACAGGCCGGGGGATCCAGCCCCTGCACCTGCTTGCAGGCACTGTAATCTACTGAGCTATTTGGCCGGTCCTGAGCCTCTTTAATAAATGGTGCTGGAAAAACTAGCTTTCTACACGCTGAAGGCTAAAACTAGACCCATACCTATTACAATGCACAAAATTACAGTCAACATAGATCAAAGACTTAAATATTAAAACTGAATACTAAATCTTCTGGAGGAGAAAGTAGGCAGAATTCTTAAAGATAGG
>PVJA010007698.1:50222-67518 GCA_004027025.1 Myocastor coypus
CCCTGGTACCAAAAAAAAAAAAAAAGAATAAATCAATCAATCACCAACAGAGTAAAAACAAAACCCACAAATTTGGAAAAAAATATAGTCAACCTCCCCTCTGACAAATACTTTTATCTGGAACATATAAACAATTTTTAAAAATCAGACCTCCCAAATTCAAAGACCTGATCCAAAAATGGTCATCTGAGATTCATATAGACTTCAAAAATGAAGAAATACAAATGGCAAATAAATATATGAAAAATGGTCAACATCGTTGGTCATTCAAGAGATACAAATTAAAACAATGCTAAGGTAGCATCTTATGCCAGAAAGAATGGCAATCATTAAGAAGACAAAGAATAGCAATGCTGGAGGGGCTGTCGGGGAAAGGCACCCATCTCCGCTGTTGGTGGGAATGCAGACTGGTACAAACACTACGGAAATCAGTGTGGAGATTCCCCAAAACGCTCCGCTTGGAGGTCCCATTCATCCAGCTCTTCCCTTTCTAGGTATTTTTCCCTAAAGAACTAAAAACATCATAATACAGCAGTATATCAGCACCCAAGTTTATAACAGCCCAATGTGTCATAGCTAAATCTTGGAAACAACCCAAACGCCCATCAGCTGAGGAACAGATAAGGAAGATGTAATATTTTTGCACAATGGAAAATTACTCAGCTGCAAAAAATAATAATAATAATAATAAATTTGAGGATTCTACAGGTAAATAGATTCAACTAGAGACTGTATTGATTGGCAGGTGAAATAAATCAGACCCTCATGTACAAAAGTGTATTGTCTCCTTAGTGTGAGAACCTCAAAGTGTAAATAAAATCCAAAGGTACAGTAGATACTGGGAAAGAGAAAGAATTTGTAGAGTGGGAAGGAAAAACTGGGATGAAGGAAAGGATGAAAGGAAAAAGGGATAAAGATATATGTACATACATATGCAGGGCTATTTGGATAACCGTATTGCTGATTTCTGCTGGTCTATTAGAAGAACCGGTTAATGCTTAAATTTTTTCATTAGTTTTTTCTTTGTAATTCATATACCCTTTTTGTTGTTGTTCTGGTTTTTGCAGGTTTATAAGTGACAGCCTAAATAACTAATTTGAAGATACCATCATTCAATACAGCAACCATTGTTGAATTCCTAGTACTTTGTTCAATGAAATTTTGTATTATCTCTAATGCTTTCTTTTGAGACAGGGTCTCACTATGCAGTTCAGTCTGGCCTTGCGCTCACTTTTGTAGCCCAGGCTGGTCTCGAACTCACACCGATCCTCCTGCCTCGGCCTCCCAAGTACTGGGATTACAGGCGTGTGCCACCACGCCTGGCTTCTAATGCTTTTTTTAAAATATTATTTAGTATTCTTTAAAAATAAAATAAAATAAATAAAGTCACCCATGTGCCAAGGTGGGTGAGGATCTGGAGACACCGGCTCTCCGGCCACCCAGGGAGTGGGCTGGTGCGCCTGCATGGAAGCTACTCTGGAGTCAGGCAGCCAGATATGCACCTCACTGACAACTGTCTACGGATCCTGGCATCTAGCACCCCTCTCCCACTGCATGCATCAGGGATCAATGCATATAAGTGGACCAAAAGTGCCCGAGCATGGATACTCTCAGATATTAGGAGATGTTAACAGCAAGAGTTCAGGTCAGGGTCAGCCAGATAGCTCAGCAGATTAAAGCACCTGCTAGGGGCCTGGCAGGATGGCTCAGTGGTCTAAAGCACCTGCTTAGGAAAGCTTGGGCAGCTGCAGGGACCGCAGTTCAATCCCTGGCACCACATGCTGTGCCAGCCCTGCCCTCAGGGCAGGCTGAGCCGGCCATAAAAATAAACAAACAAACAAAAGTTCTGAAACAAGAAAAAAAATAATAATAAATTCAAAAAAATTTTAAAAATAAAATAAAATAAAGCACCTGCTAGGAGTAGGGAGCAGGGTTCGATCCCCAGGGTGCCTTACCAGCCCCCCCCACCCCCGCATCTGGGGCATGCCGAGACAATAACTGAGACTGGGCATGGTGGTGCATGTCTATAACCGCAGCGCTTGGGAGGCTGTAAACAGGAGGATCACTACAAGTCTGATTTGCGTAGTGAGACCCTTTAGGCCTTGTACTAAATACATTTTTAAAATAGGCATCTATGATGAATACGTACTTATCGAACGAAGTAGAAGTGGCAGACAAATACATGAGAAAATGGTGCATAGCACTGGTCATTTGAGAGATACAAAGTAAAACAACACCAAGATTCCCTCTCGCCCCAGAAAGAATGGCTATCATCAAGAAATCAACCGCTAACAAATGCTGGTGGGGCTGTGGGAAAAAGAAGCCTTTAGGCCAGTGAGATAGCTCAGTAGTGGACTAAGTGCCTGCTTAGGCAAGCACAGGGACTGGGGTTCAATCTCCAGCACCACCTGCCATACCAAGCCTGCCCTCAGGCGCGCTGAGCCAGCCACCGAGTCCAGGCATGAATCCCAGTGCTGGGAAGGCTCGTATTTGTAGCAGCACAATCTGTAACAGCTAAGTTTGGACACAGCCCAAATGCCCACCAACTGATGAGCAGATGAAAAAGATGGGCTTTCCTTACACAGCAGAGTACTACTCTGACATAAAAAGGGGCACGTGTGAGGTGTTTCTAGCTGCATACGTGTACCTCGTTACCATACTCATAGCAAAATAAATTTGTCACACATATGTAAATATTGCGTTGTTTCTATGGTGTGAGAAACTGAAAGTCTAAATAAGGACAAACATGTAGAGCAAATAGAGTGAAATAGGAAGAAAAATTTAACATGAGAAAGAGAACTAAGGAAAGGAGAGGGCAAAGAAGGAAGGGAAGAAACAGAAAAGAAGGATAAGATGGAAACAGATCCTCTGTAAATGAGAAGAGCGGCTGAAAGGAGGTGTGGCCAAGTGACAAGTGGTGGTCGACTTGTAATACCTGAATGTGGTGCTGGGTGTGGCTGGCCCACCTGAGGGTTGTTGCCAGCAAAATAAAGAGGAGGAGGAGGGGAAGGAGGGAGGGGGAGGGGAGCGGAAGAAGAGGAACTGGTGGGAGCTGTTGGCTCTCCTGAGGCTATTGGTTTTCCCAGAGGAGCCTGTCACACTGGTAGCTCTGATAGGAGCTGGGCTGTTCTCATCATCAAAGGAGTTCAGGGCCTCACCGTCTCTGAGGATGGCTGTGGTACCTGTCAGGGAGCTCTGGTGCCTAACTTAGAGCTTTGTCTCTTGGCTCCAGTGCAGATCCCTCAGCCTGCTGGCCCAGATCCTTCATCCCACTGGTGCAGTCTTTCTAGCTTCCAACATTGACCTTGGGGCCTTCTTAGCACAGATCCTTGATCCGGACCTGTGTGAGACACTGTCGGGGGCTGTACACCTCCAGTTGAACTGATCAGGGCATTGCCATGGGCACTAGGTCCTCAGTTTGACTCATGCAGGACATTGCCATGGGACCTAGGCCGTCAGCTGGATTCTTGGGTCTTTAATGTGTGGGCAGATCTTCTGCACTCTCTTTGTGTATGGCTCTCTGGGTGACTGTTATAAATAATCTTATAAATTATGTGTCCTGTGTTTAATTGATTCTCTTGCAAATCCAACTGTGACAGGAGGGAAGGAGAGTGAGGAAAAAAAGGGCTGGAGAGATAGCTCAGTAGAATAAGCACTTCCCTGGCAAGCACAAGGGCTTGAGTTCAATCCCTGGTTCCACAAAAAAAAAAAAAAAGACTCAAGGTATATCACACACATTGGATCACCAGTACCTCACTGCTGTACCAGCCCTGCCCCCAGGCGTGCTGAGGCAGCAGCCGAGTCCAGATGTGGTGGTGCACGCCTGTAATCCCAGCACTGAGGAGGTTGAAAACAGGATGATCACTATGAGTCCGAGCTGTATAGTGAAACCCTGAACCAAATACAATTTAAAAACAAAAAGATATATCATATACAGGTACAAATTCCTTATGATGAACACGATCATTATATATGACTAAACTGTTACCAACAAACTAATTAAAAACACACTTGCCATAGAAACTTAGCCAAACAATAAATTAATTAAAATAAATTACTCAAGAATATAATTATCAAACAATGAAGAGAAAGCAAGCAGAAAAGTTAGGAAACTTGGCAGAGGGAAAAACCATGCACTTATGCACACAAGATGAATTAGACAATGGTCCTAAGAATCTACAACAGGTTTTTGAATCTCAGAGTAACAACGTGAGAGACTAAAATCGTGCTTGGAATGCTTGTCATTCTGGTCTTCTATGTGCTGCTTCTAATGTAATTTCAGTTATTGCTATACTCTCTCTCAAGTGAATGTTTGTTTTAAAAGAAAACAAAAAGGGTAATTAAAAAGAAAATGCGATAAGGAAAAATACCATAGATTTGACCTCCTGTAATTTTGTATATGCTTAAATTTCTAAATTTCTGTGTTAAAGAAGTATAAGTTTTTTAATCACATTCTATAGAGATTTATTAGAATGTCAATGATTGATGGAAAATATTGGTTCTATGTTAAGTCTAAGGCATTTAATATTTAGAAAGACAGTGATAAGTCCAGGTACCTATGTTATAGAGCAACAATATCACTAAGCTTCTCTTCTGGAGGGTTAAAAACCTAAAAGTTTGCAGACCAAAAATTAGACAAAAGGAAGAGCTACAAGGTTAGCCAATATTTTGGCTCTAGCCCTGCAAGGTCAGTGAGGACTCAGGACATAAGACACCCTGTACTATAACATCCTACAACTCAGTGGTATCCCAGATTTTCTGTTCAAGGAGATTATGGGGCCACAGAGGAAAGGGATTGATGATGTACCATGTGCCTAAGGAGAGTCACCTAGAGAGAAAACATTCTCTCAAGCTTTCACAGAGAGCAAACTGGTCAAGCAACAGCCATGACTCATCCAGACAGCCGACACTGACAAAAGTTTTATGAAATTCTGTACATGGTTTCAAAGTAAATCCTGAGGGCACTTGACTGACCCTGTCAGATATAAAAATTACATGTTTTGTTATATAGATCTTGCTCCAACTTGGCCTTAGCCACTCAGCAGAAAAGTTTAACCACAAGGCATAAAAAGTAAAGCTAGATTAGTACGCTGAGCTGTAAAAGGCTCAAATGAACAGCTTCCAACATTGCCAGTTCTGACAATAACCCACTACTATTATGGAATATTGCTTTATGTATACAACTACTTTCTCTTAGTTCAGTGAGAAGAAATATCTGTACCAATAGTGTTTAGAAGAGTTGTCATCTTGTACTCTGAACAACTACTCTGAAGACAATAATATGCATTGTATCAATTATTGTGGCTATCCTACCAACATGCTTTGACACTGTCTCAATATTATTTCTTATTAAAAAAAATAAAGACTATAATAATGAGAATTAAAAATCACTATGCAGAACACACCCTGATTTGAAGTCAAGGAGTCAACTTGGTGTTTGGATGACAGGACTGAAGTATTCGCCCTAGAGTCTGCCATGAAAGGCTGCATTGTAAATTCATGGCGATTAATAGACAAGAAGATAAATGTTGATATGGCATTTCTAAGAAGAATAGAGATCAAAAAAAAGAAAGAAAGAAAACAAATATGGAATAGTATGTACAGCTACAAATTCCCTATGACGAACGTGAAGGTACTCTATACCAAAATTGTACCAATAGACTTCATACTTTGTGGAAACAAGGAATAGCAGAGAGGTAGTATTAAAAAAAAAAAAAAAAAAAAAAAAAAAAAACCTCCACTAGAGGGTAAGGACATTAACCTTTGGGCCAAACGTGCTCTCTTACACATTGAACACTGATTCCTGCCCACCCACCCTAGGCACCGCACAAGGTGACATAAGGTATCCAAGGAGAGAAGGCTCTAGAAGCTTTCAGAGAAAGGCCATTTGCCTCTGAAAGGACTGCTCATAGCAGAAATCTCATCATGCAGCAAAGGTGCCAAGAGGAACTGGGGTTCCACCTGCAAATTCTAAGATTGAAGATCTCACCGGAGGTTTTTAGCTTTCGTTTAAGAATCATGCAGACCTTTGAAGACTAAAGGAATTTAGCAAACTACGTATCTTCACTCAAAAGGCCAAGGTGTCATGCCACCAGTTGATTGCTAAGCTAGAGGAAAGGCACAGGAATTAAGCTGTGCACGAGATTTGATTTCTTTAAGTCATCAATACAAGTTTTAGAAAATGATTCATAAAAATAGACCTCTCATTTTAAGAAAGTTAAGGTAAACACCTAGACAGAGATGGAGAAATAGCTTAGTGAGCTTAGTGCCTGCCTGGCAAGTGTAAGGCCCTGGGTTCAATCCCCAGTACTGCAAGCCATGCCAGCCCAGAAACCTGCTGTGCTGGGCCCGACACAGCATGGTAGAGCACACCTATAATCCCAGAGCTGGGGAAGCTGAGACAGGAGGATCACTATGCATCTGAGCTGCATAGCGAGACCTTGTACCGAATAAATAAGTAGAGATTTAAAATAAGTAAAAATACCTAGACAGTAATAATAATTTGGAAGGAGAGGTAGTAGTCATTAAAACTTGTTATTTGGAGAAAGAGGAAATGATTATCAGATTATATTTATTATGTTGATTATATTTATGCAAAATTAGAATTCCTTTTTAAAAATAACAATGAGCACTAAAAATTAAAGATCAGGAAAATCAGGAGCTGGCAGGCAAAACAGCGCTGAGGCAGGTTGGCCAGCACTCACTAGGATGCGTCCTGCAAGACAGCTGGACGTGCAGCGTCCTGACCATGCTGACAGTCTAAACCCGATTCCATGGGCCAGCCTGCTTGCTCAGTGGATTGAAGCACTCACAAACAAGCGCTGGGACCAGGGGTTCAATCCCCAGGTCTGCCAAACTGGCCCTCAATTGAGACTGGACATTGGTGACACACACCTACAATCCCAGCTCCAGGAGACTGTAAACAGGTAGATCACTATGAGTCTGATCTAGTGGTGGGACCCTGTAGACCCTTCCCTGAAATACAAAATACAGACAGACAGACAGACAGACATAAAAAATAAGCTCAATTCCATGAGCCTGTAAGTGGATTGTGAGTTCTCACAAGGAGGTCAGAAGATAAACCGGACTATGAGGATAAGCTGGACACAGTGAGTGCAAACACATAGTGGAGAAATGGTGCACAGAAGCAACAAAACCGTCTAAAAGAAAGAAAGAAAAAAAAAAAAAAAAAGAGGACTAAACCTAGGGAAAAGGAAGAATGACCTCCAGAAGAAACATGTCTAAAACATTAGTGGAGATCACTCCCGTGCCACACCGGGAAGACACGCAGCCCAACGCCCAACGTCGGATCTTCCCAAGCTAACTGATGACCCAGCTCCCCCCGCACCTGGGGAGTCTTCACTGCACCCAGGAGACAGAGCAGCTGCTCAGAGAAGAGATCTCATCGTCATCATTGCCACGTAGTGACAACAGGAGGTGTCGATGGAGAGAAGGTCCGTGCCGCAGACGCTAAACCTGAGCATGGCAGACACAGACCTCGCCAGTCATCGAAGGGAGTTTTCCTGCCCGAGGCTCGAAGAGAAGACAGAGATGTCTGTGTAGTGCTGATGGCAATGGCAGAGGGCGAGGCCTCCCTTGAGCCTTCTGGCCCGTGAAAACCATGAACAGCGCAGTCGATCACAGCATTTCACCCACGGGGCTGGATAGGCTTTTCTCTGTGGTGGGTCTATTTGTGTTTTGTTGCTCGTAGCCCTGGTGGAAGCCTGAGACCTGGCCGGGTGTGCTGAAGAGGCACTGGGGTAGTGCTGTGGGTAGACTCTATGGGGACCATACACAGTAATGCCTGTCATGGCTGCAGCTACTTTCACAACCCGGGGATCAGAGGTGCCATCAGACTGGGGTGACCTTCACCTCTATGGTTCATGCCAACGACCACTATGGCGTTTCCCCACACTGTGTTTGCTGACATAAGAGCAACCTTTGAGATATTGATCAGAGCTCACAAATGAAAGGGCCCTGAATCTAAATTTCTTTGGGAAAACTGCTACAGACACAGACACACTGGATTCATCAGGACCTGGAAGATATGTGCAAAAAAATCTCTAGTTCCTTAGTCACTGTGTTTGTCGCCCAGGCCTTAATTTTGAGAACAGCTATGAGCATCTCCAGGAGCTCGCTCACATGACAGGCACCGTCGAATCAAATCTCAGCACTTCAAGACTGCCTCTGGGCAGACGGAGGGGGCAAGTGGACGCCAGCAGAGAAGGAAGTCCACAAACAAGAGGCAGGGGCTGGACAGGGCTCCCCCACGGGGCCTTGTGCAACCCCTCCCCTGGCAGTGTGTTAGAGTTGGGGTCAGGGTTAGGTCTCCCGACAGCAAACCCACCTTGGGGTGTTTACCCAAAGGACTGAAATCTGTTTGTTGCAGCTACCTGTACTCTCTTGTGCCTACACTTCTGTCCCCAGCTGCCAAGACGCTACAGCAACTCATGTGTTTCCAGCAGATGAGTGGTTAAGGAACTGTGACACCACTGTACAATGGGGTACTCTTCAGCCTTGAGAAAGAAGGACAGGCTGCTACTGCGACAGACAATGTCCTCAAACTGGAGACTGGGGAACTCCAAACCACTTGTGGGGTCCCACCTCCAGGGCACTGCCAGTGTGGCAGCCCTCCTGGCTTCCCTTGGGCTGACATGGCTCACCCTTTGAGCTTTCCCTCAGATGCTCCACGTTCCCAACCTCTCCAACCCGCTGAGGCTCCACTACACCTTCAGCTTCACACTCACAATCTCCCACACTACCGTCTCAGGGGCCACTGCCTGGCCTCCCAGGCCTTCTTCTGAAATTTGGGTGGAAACATGTACTCTAATTAGCAACTCAAGAAATAGAGTGCAATAAACGAAGCCCAGGGATAGCTGTGGTCTGTTACTGACAATCCCAGAAAGCTAGATTAGGGGAGTTCCGGAAAGTTGGGACTCCAGGTGATAGGTAGCAGCTTCCCCTGTGGGCTCTCTGTTTGTCGCTTCCTCCCTTCCTTGGAATGTTAATGGTTAACATCTGTATGAAGCTAGTAACAAAGAAAAGGTGGAAGTCAATAGAGGTCATGGTCACGTCCATGACTATGCCCAAGGTCCTCCTTTACTAAGGTGATTATGCAAGAGATCAAGTTCACTAGCCTGAAATAAAGCTGAGTTGCATTTGGGGTTCTTTGCTCACTGAGGGACCAGTCTCAGCGAGTTCTCTGAGCTACTTCCATCGGGTCTTCTCATTGTTTCTTTCAGCATCAACTCACAACATACAGCAGAAACCTGCCCCACCTCACAGTTTTCGTATTCTGCATGCTTGTAAAACTAGAACCATGTGAGTGACACCAAGATCTGCTGCCAGTGGGAGCAGCAGCTGAGCCCTTTTGTGTTTTGTTAGGGGCTTCAGAGGCCAAACATCCCCAACAATACCCATGCCACATTCTCAGTATTATGCTGCCTCAAAGTTTCCTCTGCCAGATGAATTAGTCTGTCATTCTTAATCTCAATCTATTGCAAAGACACAGGACATGGGAAAAAAAAAATTCAGACAAATTTTCTACCAGAGTAAAACACACATGACTGGGAGTCCAACTGCCAGCACAGTCCCTCTTCCTAACCAAAATCCCTTGAGCCTGGTCTTTTCTAGCTATATTACCGTCAATCTTCTGATCATCTGAGCTCTGATCAGAATTTCCCATCAAGCTTGTTTCACAGATTCTAGGGCTGTTTCTTCCTCCAGTATCACCAAACCTTTCCAAATTCCTCCCACAAGCCAAATCAAAAAGCTTCCAAATCACATGACCAGGCTGCATCACAGCAGTAACCCCACTTCTGGTACTAAAATCGGTTTTTGTTCTTTCTCTTCACTAAGACAAAATACCCAACTCTCCTAAGGCAAAGGAAGAGAGATTCATGTTGGCTCATAGTTGTGGCAGCTTTAGTACATAGTCAGCTGTCTTCAAAGCAAGGTGGCACGGTAGAAGATCTGATGAAGGAGAAGCAGCTTGTGACATTATAGTAGGAAGCAAAGGGCAATCAAGAGAGGAGACAGAGAGATAGGTGCTTCCAGGTCATGTCCACACTGACCCCACCTCCTCTGAGCAGGCTTCACCTCCCAATATCATAGTTAGCTATAAATTCATCAGAAGATGAATCCACTGTTTTCGCTCCCCTGTGATCCAATCACCTGTTCCCAAAGCTCCACCTGTGTGTGCTTGAGGCTTTGAGAGGCATGTAGATGCAGATCATAACAAGGCACCACTGTGAAAAGTATGTGCTGTCACATGGGAAAATGCCAAACCAATTCCCAAACATCCTGAATAAAAGAAGAAATCAGGAGGAAGCAGCTTAAACTGTTATTCCCATAGCACTAAGCACTGACAAAAGTAAGGTAAAATCAGTTTTAAATTCTCTCAGGGTTGGGGCCTGGCGGGATAGCTCAGTGGTCTAAAGCGCCTGCTTGGGAAAGCTTGGGCGGCTTCAGGGACCGCGGTTCGATCCGCGGCACCACATGCTGCGCCAACCCTGCCGTCGGGGTAGGCTGAGCCGGCCATAAAAATGAGTGAATAAACAAACAAAGGTTCTGAAACAAGAAAAAAAAATAAATAAAGTTAAAAATTCTTTAAAAAAAGAATTCCCTCAGGGTTGCTATGTGGAGTTGTCAAGGTGGTGGCCACCAGATCCACACAATGCACCAAGTAATTTGAGACTGAACACAACCTTCACCTCCTCGCCAACACCAGTGATGTGGGTGCTCTGCTCCCCTGAAGCTGCTCTGGGTGACACAGTATCTCTGCTGTGAGGCAAGCGGACCAAGTGTCCTGAGGAGGACCCAACTCCTTCAGCCCTGGCACGGCTGTGCACAGCCACGCACTCTGCACACGTCTACATATGGTGCCCAAACCTCTGCATGTGTGCACACGCCGATGCACCCAGGCACACGCAAGCCTCATGCCCTCGCTTCTCACCACTGGTGACCACCAACGCCTTCACTCCGTGCAGCCCCGCAGGAGTCCGTTAGTCCCACTTGCCCTAGACGCTCACTTGGAGAGGTCCTCGTGGCTTGGGAGAGGTCCTCTGCAGGCACTGACGTGAGAAGACGGGAAGAAATGGCTGAGGGAAGAGTGAAAGGTCGCCAAGCTTCTCTCTCTAGCTCCCGGGAACCAGCCACATGCCGTCAGCAGAAGGTCACTGCATGACCTGGTGTGAAGTCAGACAAGAGTAACTCTGTGTGTTAGCGATAGTAGGATTGTGCACATGTGTGATCACACATTGTGATCATTGGGTGGGTATGACTATGCAAGCATTGTGTGGTTGTGTTTCAACATGTATGAGAGTGGGTGTAATTGTGTAAGCATGTGTGATTGTGCAAGCATCATAAGGCTATGCTCGTATATGAATATGTGTGAGACTGCACAATTTTTGTGTGCATACATCTGTGTGCACACATGTTTAGGAACCTGTTTAAGCATGTGTGTGTGAGTGACTACATGAGAATGAGAACATGTATGTATGTAAGGGCACAATGAATACGTGAGTACAACACTGCATGGGGTGAAATGTGTGGTTTTGTGGGAGCACATGTGTTAGCACCTTTTAGCATGTGTATGTAAACACACATGAGCATGTATGGATGCTGTGTGATGGAACGTGTGCATGCTGGCTTAGAATTCTCAGATGGGCTTGAGGTAGACCAATCTCTGCACCCTCTGCTGGCTGTGGTGCCAGATAATAGCTTCCTCTGTCCCCCTGGTCAAGCACCAGTCCTCACTAGGCAGAAGCCACAGGCGACACGGGGCGGATACAAGGCTCAGAGGTTTGTGGCACCTGCAAGCTCCTTGGGATTTTTCTGACATGAGACAAGTAAATCAGCTTGGAGTCAAAGAAACGATGGAGCTCCCCTGCCAGGCCACAGCTGATGGCTCAAGAAAACCCTCTGCCATGCCAGGCTGTGCCAGCAGGCATCACAGGTCTCAGGACCCTCAGCAGGTTGGTGTGAGGGTGCAGGTTCCAGGCAGGGATCTGGGGCCCCTGTCTATCCTGGATGTCCTCAAGGCCAGCGCACGTTGTCTCCCCCAAAGCCCCGGGATCTGACGCACCTGTGGACAGTTACCCTAGAGTCAGATACTTTCTTGGCAGCCTCAGGATGCAAAATTATGCCTCGCGTGGCCCAGCTGCCTGCTGATGGAACAGCAGGCACACGTGCTACCTGGGCACAGCGGCTATCCCCACGGCAGAACCTGCAGCACCAGTTCCCCGAAAGCCACACCCTCCCCAGAGGAGGGGTCAGGGCCAAATTCCTGACCTGTGAGGCTGAGTGGCCGGAACGCAGGCTCGGCCCAGGGAGTTCGGTGTCCTCATGGCGCCTTCTCTGGTTTCCCAAGGCCCCCTTCCTGTGCATCAGGAGGGTGGGGATCGGGCAAGCATCGCCAGGGCACCCCATTTGCAGGTGGATGTCTGACCCCATGTGTCCCTGGTGATGGTTCAGTTACCTCTCCTGTGACAGGACCCCATGATTTCTGCTACTGAGATCAAACAGACCACTTTTTCCAGAAGGATCCCACGTCACAATGAAAACAAATCAAGATAGACCTGCCCCCTGATAGCCACCCACAGGACACACCACCCTCCATTTGAGTTTCCTGTGGCTTTTGTTCCTAGTAAGAAAGTGGAAACATTGAAATCCAGTCTCTCCCTGGAGACAAGATTTTGTTAACATTTGGGATAAAGCTGAGTGCTCTCTCATCCGGTTTCCAAAGTCAGGAAAGGGGCTGAGGCCCAAAGCCTCTGTGCTGGTGACCCCAGCCTTCCATGGGCACCAGGCATGCTGCTTCTCGTGACGGGGCCTGCAGACACTTACAGGACTGACCCTGTAAAGGCAGCACTTGGACTGCAGGGACCCTCAGGAGGTGTAAACACAGCCCTGCGGTTGGCTCAGGGTCCTTCCCTTCTGTGGGCCTGGGAGTGGAGTGAGGCCTCCGGTGGCCTGGACAGTGGTCAGTACAACACCAGTGTCTGTCCTTCTGAAGTCCAGCCAGACTCCACACATTCCACAAGCCTCTGTCTGTCCCTGTTGCCTCCGGTCCTGGTTGCGGCTTTCTGGTCCAAAGTTAGATAATGAGAGATGAGAGCATCTTAGGACTCTGCCTGCAAGTTTCACCTCAAAATGAAACAAAATTATTGCCACCTTCAAAACCACATGCAAGATAGAAAAACCGGAACTATGTGGCTGAAGGGAGGGGTCCACTCGACTCCATGCTCCTTGAGCTCTTACTCGTGTTAGTTTTCCGTGACTTCCTCCTCTGCATCTTCGGAGTAATTAAAATCCTCTTGATAAGAACAAGAGAACACAAGCCCACAGACTCTGTGAAGACGGACTGGTAGGCACCCTGGTCGGACTGGAACGTCATCACCTGCTGCTCCCAGATGTACTTGTTCCTGCAGCCCTGGGCCCGGCCGCAGCCCCTACCCCTCATGGGTGCTGAAAGACCCAGCTGTACAGCACTGGTCCCGGCAGGGAGGAGACTTCCCAGGGGCCCCTGCTGGGTGCCATGGTCCTGTGTGCTGTTGGGAGAGTGGAGATGAGTACTGGGCAGTGAAGTAGCCCGGACTGCAGACTGTGGACTGAAGAAGGACAGAGACCAAGGTGGTACAGGGACTGCCGACTTGGGACATACCTGAGCCCCCTTGTGCTCTGAATCGCCCTAACGATGGGGGCACTGACCATGCCAGTGTTGTGGAGAAGCTTCACCAGGTCCACACCTGCAGTAGGCTCAGGCTCCGAGCTCCTGGGAAGTGCCTGACGGACGCAGCTCCTGCACACCCTGGTGGACAGGTGAGCAGACGCTAGCTGACAGCACCAGGGCTTCTCTGCTCAAGGCAATGAGGGAGACCCCAAGGCCCAGACTCCAAGGCCCTGGGGAAGGAGACTCAGGAAGGAATGAGAGGAAGATGACTGCCTTCTGTTCCTACACGTTCGGGGCCACAGGAAGTGTCCAGTGGGATCAGCATGACTCAGTCATAGGCAGGGACGTGAGAACCAGGCCAGATCCAGCATCACTGAGCCCACTAAGAGGCTGGGCATGAAAGAGAAGGTTCTCGGGTGCCCCCTCACCACGGGCACCTCGATGTGGGTAACTAAGGCCAAGTCCTCGCGTCTACTAAAGACGCAGCAATGTACACAAGCTCGCGCAACTGCTTCAGCTCCACAGGCTCCTCGCTGAGGTAGAAATGTACAGTGCACAAGGTTGTTTCTGCTCCCTCCCTAACTGGCCTGAAGGCCAAAGGGAGCAGGCTTTAAGATCCAGGCCACTATCCCTCTCTCGGTGCCTGTCACCCTCATTGGTCCCTGGAGCTGCGAGGTCTACACCTAGTTGTCCACAGACGCTGCTTCTTCCCGTGAGGTCGGGCACTGCCGACCACAACACAGCACGGGCGTTAGCAAAGGGCCTTCTGTGCACCCGGCACAGGGGAGCCCTAGCTGCCAGCAGCGCTGGACTCCTGTCCTCCGGTTGGAAAACAGAGAGAGTACAAGCCACGTGACCAGGAGCAGCTCTCTGGAGGATGTCTTCTTTGGCAGGGTCTGAAGAAGGTATGACAGAAACAGGCTGGGCTCTCCAGGCATGGAGGACCCCAGCATGGAGGTACTCGCTAGAAGACAGTGCCAGTGGAGAAGTGGGACCCACTGGTTCGCAAGTGCTGTGTAGGGTCCCGGGCAGCAGAGAGGCGGGACTTGCCAGGTGGGGTGGGGCCGCGGGGAGGGAAGGCAGCCCTGCACCTCAGGCTCCTGCCAGGGCTGTAGGCTGTCAGACCCCGTGCCCAGCACTGATGTCCGTCATTGCCCCGTGCAGACACCAAGCGTCACTCAAGGGAGAGAACGCCTGTCACCCGAGACCCTGCCCCCACCTCGGCCGCTGCTATGGAAAGCTCTCCAGCCTGGGCCGGACAGCATGATGCAAGTCGCTGCTATTGGTCACGTGGTGCTGGCAGCGCCTGCTCTGCTCCTCCTGCGCCTACAAGTGCTTCCTGCCTATCCACTCTCAAGGCAGACTCCGGTCCATGCAGGAGGTGGGCTCCCCAGGAGGCACCGCCCCCGGAAGGGTGGAGCGAATGGGGGGCCTCAGCCCCCCACTGACAACGCCTTGCCCTCTGCCACCTTCCCGCTCACCGTGGCTCCCATCCCCCTCTCCCACTTTGCCTCCCTGTCAGACACTCCACCCATGTCCCTCATTGCCACCGGCCTTTGTGCGCACCAGCCTGTCCCTTACACCATAGCTCAGCTCGCACAGGAAGCCCCCAGCATGACATGCGTCCTGGGCCTTCCGTGCACTTGTGCGCCACTGCCTGGCCAAGGTCTGCTGCTCCCAGGCTGCTGCATTCTACCTCCTCAGTGCTTGGCTTCGGCTCCCAGCCTAGGCTGGAGACTCACACCGCTAAGTACTTCACAAGTACTGCAGGATGAGTAAGTGCGATGAGGCTGGGGGTCCAGGGCACCGCTCCCGGGGTGGAGGCCGCTCCAAGAGCGGCGGGAGGTGGGCCGAGCCCAGACTAGCCCAGTATGGCCACACGATGGAGGACGTGTGCCCAGGGACAGAGGCACGAGGGGCTCAGGCTCCTGTACAGCCCAGGAGCCTCCACATGGAGGCCGAGTGCGGATCTGACAGAGGCCCTGAGACAACCCAGGAGCCAAGACAAAGAGACAGCACCACAGCCACTCAGTGGAATAGCACAGCTCAAGGGACAGAGCCTGGGCTGGACAGGAGACAAGTGGATGCATCCGGCCAGCAGCTAAAGGAGGCCAGCCAAGCGGCCCTTGGGTAGCAGGCTGTCCAGTGCTCAGTGGTAGCCCCTGTGCCTGGACTTAGCAGTTGGCAGAAAGCTAGCACATGCTCCTAGGCTCCAGCTGCAGCCCTGGCTGTGGAGAGTAAGGCTGGTCCCGGTCGGGGACATCAGACCCACTTTGCTGGGCAAGTGCGAAGAAGCCCCAGGCTGGAGGCCAGGGGCGATACGGGACAGATGGGTACAGGCCAGGCTGCAGTGGCGTTAGCAGGTTTCCAGAGTCCTTGGCAGGAGACTGAGGAGAGAAGGGTGCAGAGAGAGCACAGAATAAAGAGGAGGTCAGAGAGTTTTAGACCAACGGAAGGAGAGCTCTTCATTAAGAGATGGTCCCACGTCAAGAACTGCCACGAAATGCAGAGGTGGGTTGTCTGGTTTCATGTGGCCACTGATGACCCAGCCACATATAATGGTCCCCGTTCTTCATTTCTTAGAGTTTCAGAAAAATAAAATCAGATGAAACCAGATGTGGTGGCACACACCAGAAATTCCAGCACTCTGGGAGGCTGAGACAGTGGGTGGATTACAGGTTCAAGCCCAACCTACAGCTGTTAGGGTTTCTATCTAGTTGTCCTCAGCCTCATGGTCTCACAGGTGGGGCTGAGGCTCAGTGGTGCCATCTGGGATGTTGGGAGGCGGGGCCTGCTCAAGGGGCTGGGTCACCAAGAGTGAGGCCCGGCAGGGAGGCAGGACCGGCGAGGTAAGCCCAGGGTGACCGAAGAGGCAGGCGTGTGCAGGCTCCAGGCCGCACACACTAAAGAGTTCCCAGGGCCCCATCGATGGGCTTCCTGCCTGTTCCCGCAGTACATGGAAGAGACAGAGCTGTGACACCAGGAAGAGCTCGCTTGTGCTTCCTCACGGCTGCTGCCGTGTCCCCCAGGGTGTACTTTTCTTTCTCCTTTTTAGCTTTTCCTCTCCTGTGTTTGGTCCAAGCCCATTCTGCAGAGCCAGCTGCCCCCTCATCCTCCACCTTCACTTTTTCGAACAAATTTTGGCATCGTTGTTGTTGTTCTTGCTTTCGCTTATCTTATTCAATTCTCTGTTAGACCCAAGGACCTGGAAACCACAAGGCGGGCACCCCAAAGCCTGGTAGTGCTTAAGCGGCGAGCCGGTTCTAGGAGGAGCCTCCCAATAACAGCGGAATCCTCTCTCGTGGAGTGCTCGCTTGGTCTCCATCTGCGTCCCACCAGCACAGCATGAGTCCTCTCTCCTCTGCCATGCCCCCCACCCCCTGGAACCGGCCGACTGGGCCCAAAACCTCTGTAAACAGTGAGACAAAATAAACCAAGCTCTCCTCCTTACAGCTGTGGGGTCAGGCATGGTGGCATTGTGTATCAACAAGGAGAGAGTCACTAAGCCAGCGAGTCATTAAGGTGAAATTCAGGGTGAAGCTAATCCTGAAAGATATATATATATATACATGGAGAGAGAGAGAGAGAGAGAGAGAGAGAGAGAGAGAGAGAGAGAGAGAGAGA
>PVJA010007699.1:0-67383 GCA_004027025.1 Myocastor coypus
AAAAAAAGTCTGAGTCACTTATTCATTTGACAAGCCCATACAAGCCTGTGAAGGATTATGTCACCAACAAATGTGATTCTTTCTTATCCTCACTCTGTTGGGGAAGAAAATGAGCCAATACTTGAGGATTTTGTCAGCTATCTGGTGCCATATGTTTAGAGAGTTCAAAACAGATCATAGTTCCATGTTTTTGTTCAGTTCTCTAAGTTAGTGTTTACAAATTTTAGCAGTACATTTCATCTTGTGTCAGCTTCACCCAGTCATCCTTTCTTTACTATCTCCTTCTCCTCTCCCTAGTATGAAATAAATCTGTCATGTATATGCACTTTTGCAGCCATAAGAGAGTTTTATTGTCAAAGGAATGGCGGTGACATTACCTCGATGACTATGATGAGTTTCAATTTAGGTACCAGACTTAGCGAAAGAGAGTACAGCGGGCTTTTGCAGCAAGTGACCAAGAGCCTATTGTGAATTCCATTCTGATTGATGAAATGTACTTTGAATTTCTGGAAAGCATTTGTAAGAAGACTTTGATTTATACCAAGATCATAAATTAGTGGACTTAATGTCAAGTGTGGGATCAGCTGCATGTAACATTGAGTAGCTGATGATCTCAGAGGAGATATTCAATTCTCAGAGTCTCTGTTTCCTAAACCATAGGAAGAATTATAATTATTATATGTACTAGTATAAGAAGTAAATTTAAAACATTATATGCACATATAAAGCTTGATGATAACAATTGCCCTTCTCACAGAATTTCCTCTGTTGGTCTTACAGTTTATCTCTAAACCTGGGGAAGCAACTGGAAGCTCTTAATGGGAAATGTCTTTCTTGAACTTTGTATAACTGTGTGGGTCTTTCTTGGTATCCTGGAGCTTTCTTGACTCTTCTCCTGGCTATTTTGAGGGATTACCCAAGGAGGTGCAATCAAATGAGCTTGAATCTCTTTCTGTGCCTCTGTCTGTCCTCTGCTCAAGACTCTGTTCTCTTTACCACATGCACATAGCCCGCTGATTCCCACTCCATCCACTTCTGGCCAGCGGAATCTTTCCCTAGCACAGCCTACCCTGGTGAATCTGGCCTATCATGCCCAGCTCTTTTGGTATTTACAAAGGATTGTTTTTTAAAAGTGCAAAGGGTATTATTTCTCTAGCTTAGAATCTCTTGTACTCCAGTAACAAGGAGATCCAGGTGTCTTCTCTAAGTCTCCCAAGCTATACACCACGTGGATGACACCTACACACTGCTGTATATGCCAATAAACTACCTGTGCCAAAGACCCAAAACCTCAATTAGGGCTCATATTTTCTGTAAGTAATTCGTTCAAAATAACTGAACCACTAGGAAAATAAACACCTCACAGATAGATAGGAATAGAATATTTAATCCTTCCAAAGCAAAACCTCCTTCAAGATAAACACATGTTCTGACAGATTGACTCTTCTCATTGTAAAATGGCATTCTCTATCTGTAGTAGCAATTTTTATTTTAAAGTCTATTTTTCCTGACGGTGTGGTACAGTCATTCCACCACATTTGTGTTCGTGCTTGCATATGTGTCTTTTTCTATGTTTCTATTTTCTATTTACTTGTGTGTTTGATCTAGTGTATCTGAAACTAGTGTGTGCCTTACAGGCACATATACCTGAATGCTTTTTATTAAATTACTATCTTTTAATGGGTATCTAATTTATTTACAATTAATGCAGTTAGTGATAATGCAGAATAGTAACTATTAACAAGTCAACATCTATCATTCAATCTTGTTATAGTGAGTTTGTATGTAGGTAAGAAAATAACGAAATATGTTAACCCTCAAGTAGTACTGTTTTGGTAGATTTTAGTTTTCCTTAATACTTATCATGTTTATTTGGCCTCCCATCTAACTAATGTCATGTTTCATGTACATTTTTTTCAATAAGTGTTTTCTCAATTATATCACCTGAATTTTTGTTTGACAGCTTCTTTATTCAAATAAAACTATTATAATGAGAACCTTTATATTTATATTTAAACAGACACCCACATTTTCTTTAGAATAAACATACAACGTTATTATTAAATATTAGTTGAATACTATTGCAAATCTGATTTTTAAGCCTGATATTTACTCTCTTAAAATATTAGTTTTTATTAGGAATGTAAGTTAGTTAAGATTTTATTCCATAATAAGCTGAGATTTTATTCTTGATTAGTGAAAGATATGAAAGAGTTCTTAAAAGAAGGAATCTTTAGCTCTTCTGATTCAATGTTATTTAATGAGACACCTGAAATTCTTTGCACGTAGTACATATTTTGCAAACTATAGCTCATTTCTGCTACTCTAACAAAATATCTTAAGCTGGTAATTATAAATAATAAAAAATGTCTAACAGTTCTAGAAGTCCAAGATTAGACAACAGTATCTGGTATCTAGTTCATGCCTTCTTTCTATGTCCTCAGATGGAAGAAAAGAATCATCTGCACAAGCCATCTAGTATCTTAATGCCACCCATGATTCAATTACCACAAATAATTTTCAGAGAGGTATCTACAATATTATTTATCTAAATATCTGGGCAAATGATATAATAAAGCACTGAACACTTAGTATTATCACTTTGGTAATAAATTTCAACATGACTTTTGGGAAACATTCAAGTCATAGCTTATGCTACTACTGAGAGTTGGATGATTATTTTTTCACTTTTTAGAGACTCATATTTTGAACATAGAAAATACTTGGAACTTATTTCACTGAGCTTAACTGATCCATTGATGACACAAACTATTTACGCTGGTTCTTCTAAATGATTTTGATATCCGAACAACTTGATTCCTAGCAGTCTGAGGACTGTCAGTGTGAAAAGATGACTGGCATAGAAATCTTATTTTTATCACTGGACTCATTCTTTGGTAGTCAAATTGGTCACAGAACAAGTCATCCTCTTATTTCTCACAGCTTTTGATTTATGGAGTGATAGTGTGGGAAAGTGTGTTGAAGGCAAATTCACCTTTTCCACATGAGCAAAGTGAATCCTGGGAGGTGAAGCGTGTCCTGGTTTCACAGCTAGTTCATGAAAAAAGCAGGAACTAGATTTCAGCCCAATGCTTTGTCCCCTGTGCTATGTAGTAGATTTCATCCCTGGTTGTATATTAGAGTAATCTGAGCTACCTAGCAAAAACAGTGACACCTGAGCCTCAACATGGGTCAATTAGGGTCAGAATCTCTTGGAGCGGAACTGCTCCCCAGGTGATTTATTTCCATGGGAAGCTAGACTTGCAAATCTCATTTTATGCCATTCTGACTTAATCTGCTTTGCTCTCCATGCATAGACATTGAAGTGTCTGTTACCTTAGGTATAGTAGAAACAAACCAATAGGAGTCTTTTTTCAGCTTTGATTTTTCAAAATAGATTTTTAAAAATGTATATCAAAAGAAAAAGTTTAAAAGTTAGGTTCTCAGTAGCAGAGACAGGCATCTGAGAGAACAAAGATTTTTCTGAAGTCTCTAAGTGCCAAAAAACCAAGACTTATGGGCTCAGATGTGGAGCATAAGTGAATCACAGAAGATGAAGTCTAAGGATATGTTAGAAGAGCCATTCTTTA
This sequence comes from Myocastor coypus, assembly GCA_004027025.1. Classification (NCBI taxonomy): domain Eukaryota; kingdom Metazoa; phylum Chordata; class Mammalia; order Rodentia; family Myocastoridae; genus Myocastor; species Myocastor coypus. Next base: position 3,591 of record PVJA010007699.1, read on the forward strand.
CCTCACTGATATGAAAATAAAATCAATGATGACCATTTTCCTGAACTCAGTGAAAAAGGAAATTAAACATAGTGATATATCCACATGAGAAGTGTATAGATGCATTTTTGGGCTGATTATCAGACAGAATTGGGGAGCTGTAGGGTTATGCTCATCCTTTACGGAAGCTGCTATGTTCAAAATCTTGGTAAGTGCATTGGAGATTCAAGGAAGAGGGGATGTAGTCGCTCCATTTGGAAGACTTTTCTGCCAAAACAAAAAGTTTCATTCCCGTCAAGTCTTCAGCTTCTCATATGAGAGTCCACCCCATTGTGAAAGGCTGTGTTTTTGTTTGTTTGTGTGGTTGTTTTCATTTGTTTTTATGTGTTTTAGTATAGGATCTACAGGGTCTCACTACATAGATCAGACTCGTAGTGATTCTCCTGTTTCAATCCTTGAAAGCGCTGGGATTATAGGTGTACACCACCACACCCAGTCTCAATCACAGCACACCACAGAGGCAAGGCCAGCATGGCATTCCAGGGATTGAACCCTGGCCACTGCCCTCTGCCTAAGTGAGCACTTTAGTCAGCTGAGCTATCTGGCTGGCTCTGTGAAGGACTGTTTTATTCAGAGTCCACTGATTTAAATATTAATCTCACCCAAAATAATTGGCATAGAAAAATCTGTAATAATATACCTTAGGCACATATCTGCACAATGTGGGCCAAGTTCATTCAGAAAGAATTAAAATTAACAACCACACCTGGTAACATACTCTGCTACATGGATCTGAGCACTAGTTTGTGACGGGAGTCTCTGGAGATAATTTTACAGGCAGGAGAAACAACATGAAAATCCTCACATCCCAAGGATTTATTTACTATGAGAATTAATTGTTTTAAGAAAAGATCAGAGAGAAGTTATGTATTATACTACAGCCCAGAATCTAAAAAGTTGCTAAAATGGGTCTTGAATGTTGTAGTTGCCGACTGCCAGCTATCTTAGCAATATGACCACGTATGTGATTCATATCTAGAGTGTCTCTCTGCAAGCAAGCTCTCACTGAAGACTTAGGGCTTTCAATCAGAGCCACATGAGATGCTCTCTTGTGTGGATAGAAGAGCTAGAAAAGTTAAGAGTGGGAGAGCAGGGACAGAGGGCCATAGGCTCTTCTCAAGTCAAGAATATTTAAGCAATGATGCATGATAGAATTGTTCCTTCATGAATTTATTGCTTTTATCAGCAAGACATTTTCTATGTATTTTACTGGGATAAAAACACAGAGAACTCACTAAACATATGCTTTGGACATATAATGATCATAAATACATAGAAAAACACTTCATCACTTAACAGCTAAGACTTTGTAAAAGGAAGTAATTGTACATCTTAAAAGAAGTTTTTATCAACAGGGGTTTTCTTCCAAAAATGATGGGCAATATAGGCTAGGGATACTTAATAAAATCATTTGCAAGGCACTTTTGAGCTTTATATCTAGTAATCAGATGGTTGTTTCTTGTTTTTGTTTTTGGAGGAGGGGGAAAAGACAGATCCTCAGAATAACACAGACTAATACATTTTCTTACATTTTACAGCTCTATGAGAATACATATATATTTTTATCCTATTCAATGTGTTTAGGAAATGTCTTTTACCTAACTACAGCCAAGATGTCAGGGACAGCATATATATGGGAATATATGTGATTGATATCGGTATCAGTATGGTAGGTTTTGATTTAGAGCAGCTTCATCTCAACACTTAAAATGCAGCTATTAATATGCTTACATCTTGTATGAAAGGACAGATTTTATGGCATATGAATATGGTGATATGAACATATTATTAAATCAATATTATGACCATAAATCTCAGGAATATGCAACTATTTATCCAGAAAATATTTGTCATAAATTTCTGGACAGAGATAGATGATGATGAAAATAAGTAGGACAACAAAACAAACATTTATTGAAAATTACATCTCTGCCTCAAAAGCTATTGAGAAAGTCCAGAAAGAAGTGCTGGGATTTAACAGGATTCAGGCCTGACCTGGATCTATGAGTGCTCCCTTCCTATTGAGACCAAAACTGACATGTAGAAATGACCACTAGTATCAAATAAAGAAAGAAAAACATATATGTGCCTGCTGAGAGAAAACTGTGTTGTAATGTTCTGTGTTGGAGCCAAAAGAAGCAACAAAAGACCCGATGAAGGTACCTCGGAGGGCTCACCGAGATTCCCTCCTCCGTGAGCCAAGAACCTCCAAAACAACCCAGCTTTATTCAGAATAGTCAGCGTGATCTCGTGCACAATCACCCAAGCAAAAAAGAATCATGTGCTCAGGCATCAACATGACCAGGGTCTCATCAAAGTAAAGGAGGGCCACATGCCCCAGTCATCAAAGTAAAGGAGGGCCACATGCCCCAGTCACAAGCGCAACCAAGCCCTCCATCAGCTTTCATCCTAGGGTTCACTCAGAGGTCAACCAATAGCATTTCAAGAAAGGGAGACAGCAACAAACACGGAACCCACAGGTGAAGCTGCCTCTGGGCCCCATCCATCACACTCTGCCTTTCGAAATGCCCATTAGGCTCCATCTCCCCATTCTTAATTTTTTGAAAAAATCAGGGAGGGGACTACAGATTATCAGTTCACAACTTGTGGATGGATCTGTCCTCACCACTAATTAGTACAAAGATCGCATATCACAATGCTTCCACTAAACCCTAGGATACCATTAATGTTTTCAATAGCTGTAACAGATCAGTGTCAAACAATTCGGACAATTGTCTCACAAAAGCATCATTAGCTTCTGGTTGATGAAGCAAAATTTCAATGTCAACATACCACAGATTAACATTTCAGTATCATGACATTTCAATATAACAACATGACAACATGTTTCATCTTTAGAGTCCATGTATCTTTAAAAAGTCCATAGTTGATCTGATTTCTTATGATAAACAGTTTGTACACTCTGGCTCAACATCACTCCATCCACAGCAGCCACAGTGGTGATGGTCACCACTCCCAAGAGCGTGGCTATCATGGGTTCACTTTTGTTCCTTTTCTTCAACCTCTCCAGCAAACGTTGGAACTACTCCATGGAAGAGAAGCCCTGTCTTGGATGCTACAGCTCTATCAGAAGTCAGATGCTGATCCTTGTCCTGCTATGGATGTTATTCCTAGAAAATTCAAAGCTAATAGAAGATTTTTTAGACATACATCCAAAAAACAACTGTGACTTGTAATGGTATGGTTAGAAAAGTTCCTTATAAACAACAGATGAAGGAGGTGAACACATGCCTGAGTAGAACAAGTTGTTCCTTATAAGTAATGAAATATTTTCATTTCAATTTCTTTCTTTCTGCCATCCGAGCAAAGCCATAAAACTCCAATAGAGTTTCACAGAGCTCCAATCTGTGACTCTTCCATTCTAAGTATTAACTAACTCCCGGGCTGCCTCTCCTCTACAGATTTCCCAATGTACCTTAATATAAGCAACATTAGTATTCTGGCAGGATGGCAGATCTGGCAGTGGAAACATTCCACTAGCATCTATACCTGTAAAGTCCTTTCCTTGTAGAAGAAAAAGTCTTTTTTTTTTCTTTCTTTTAACTTGGTGTTATTATTTGTTGGACTTTTTCCATTATTGGACTCTTCTACTGAGTGGTAGATTTGAACTATAAATCCAATAACTGAAATTACCTTTAATACTCACCAGATACAACAATAAAACCATCATAGTGATATAGGAGGAAAAACCCAATCTCTGGTGGATGATCCCCAAATGATTTTTCCTTTTGGCTCCCTTCAGGTAATGATTAATCCTGGATGTCAATCTTTAAAGAGGGCAGCATTTGTTTGACTTTTGGTGTTCAGCTCTGGCCCACAGAGGGAGCATATGTCCCTCTGGCAGCTGCTAGATCTCTTTGCCTTTTGTGTTATCTCTTTGGAGGGCCCAGCCCTATCTGACTGCCTATAATATCTCCAACTTGGCTGTCTACAACATTTACCCCCTCTGAAGAGGCAACCCAAACTGCCATGAGGGAGATATGGGCGATGAACATTCTAGCTTCTTCAGGCTGAAAAAGGTTGTCTTACTTTGGGATCGGCAGTCAGAGATACTCTCCAGAGGTGCTACCTAAAGGCCCTCAGGAGACACCAGGCAATTTTATCTTGGCTAGGTGGAACAGATTAAGCCCCTTTTATTTATGGAGTCTGACAATTTGTTATAAGTCCTTCTAGCTTTTAATGTGTTCATCTCTAAACTTTGAGAACTCATGAAAACCAGAATACCCTATTGTTTTCTATTTTTGGTTATCTTTGTAACAGAACAGTGACATCAGCAAGCTAATTTAATTTGTATATTTTATTCTAATTTTTGAGGTATGATTACTAGAAGGAAAATCAGGGTTAGAGAAAAACAAAGAGACCTGTGCCAATGTCCAGCACTAGGCTGGGTTTTCTTTTGGTCATGATTTCTTAGGGTCCCTCTGTGGAGATGACAGAGACTGTCTGGCCAGAGGGAGCAGGCAAGCCCAGTGCCCTTTAGTCCTGGGCCTTCTGGGAAGCTGAGTCTGAGCTCTGGGGCTTTCACTTCAGAGTGCAGTCTCATGTCTAGTGGCTGCTTTAGCAGTCAGGGCATGGCTTGTGGGCCTCTTGAGACAATCCCTCTTATTCTGGCCTGGCTTCTGACAGCCATAGCAAGTGAACTTTATCATTGTTGAGCTCTTCTTGGAGCCAGGAGAATCAGACCTTTGGATTTGAAACTGCAATAAGGCAGCTAATTCTTTATCTATCTCTGTTTGTTTTCTCTCCCTGGTTTTCTCCCAGTCCCAATTCTAGGAAGTTTTTTTCCTAGTATCCTATAAAGTATCAAGTAAGTTTTTTCATTATCAGAGATTTTGTATCAATTTTTATGCTTATTCATTATCTGGGTTTTATTCATTGAGCTGGTACCCAGACTTGGGTCACTGCACTCCTAAGCCCAACAGCTGAAACCAGTTGCTCACAATCATGTGGAGGAGCTGAGGGACTAGTTGTGGGAGGAGGCAGAGGCTGAACCTCAGCAAGCATGGAGGGTGGACTTGAAACCTCCAGTCGCTCCACCAATCTGGATGACTGTGTCAAATGGTCCATGTGATGAAAAAACTTCCGGGTACTACATGCCTCTTTCTCCAACTCATTTTCCCAAGCTTTCAAAAAGTCCTCAGGATCAGAGGACAGAGACTGGGGGGGCGGGGCAGAAAAGCCCGCTTTACTTTCTAATTTTCCATTTCAGACTCTCCGTCCCGCAAGGACAAATCATCAGATGTTGTGCTGCCTTCATACTCCTTAATGTCCTCATCAATTGAACCCCTCATAAGACTGCTTTCCTGAGTCCGAGAAATCAGCTGCAGACTCGATTCCCCAAAGTCGGACTTATAAGGAAAAATAATTCTTCAAAACTTTTTGGTTTCACCTTTAACCCCGCTCCTGAGTACTGCCTCTATGGACATACTCTTTTTTTTTTTTTTTTTTTAGCGGCATTGCTCTGAGCTATTGCCGGTGGTCTCGCCTACTCTGGGCGTACACTTCCCATCAGGTCAGGCCTCTCTTAACTCACGCCTGGTCATCTTCCGTGCCCCGCGCTGCATGCCACTTGTTGTAATTTTCTGTGTTGGGGCTAAAAGAAGTGACAAGAGACCCGATGAAGGTAGCTCAGAGGACTCACCGAGATTCCCTCCTCAGTGAGCAAAGAACCTCCAAAACAACTCAGCTTTATACAGGATAGTCAGCGTGGTCTCGTGCACAATCACCCAAGCAAAAAAGAACCATATGCTCAGGCGCCAACATGACCATGGTCTCATCAAAGCAAAGGAGGCCATATGCCCAGTCACGAGCACAACCAAGCCCTCAATCATCTTCCATCCTAGGGTTCACTGAGGGGTCAACCAATAGCATTTCAAGAAGGGAGAAAGCAACAAACATGGAACCCACAGGTGAAGCTGCCTTACCACAGCTGCCTCTGGGCCCTGTCCATCACACTCTACCTTTCAAAATGCCCATCAGGCTACAAAATAGACAAGAAAACAGAAAAATTTTGCTTCACTTGTTTAGCACTAAGTCAACCTAGACTACTTACCTCACACCTTCAAAGACCAAAGCAGAGTCTACTACTGTGTCAGGGAGGGAGTGAAAGAAACTCTGTGTGTTCTGTGTGTGTGTGTGTGTGTGTGTGTGTGTGTGTGTGTGTGTGCATGTGAAGATGAGAGTGAGAAAGAGAAAAAGACAGTGAGAGAGATACAGAAAGCCAGGAAGGTGGTGTTTTTAAATTTTTCCTAAAGTGGAAGAAACACAAATAGAAAAAGGAAAAGTTAAGGAAGTTAAGCCCTCTAGAATGTTCCACCCCTAGAAAATTCAGCTGCATCATTGCTCATTGACCAAGTTCATTCCTCTCTGCTTGAGCAGAGGACGGAAGACAGAACCAGTTGGCTGTTGATCTCTTTTAATCATGGGAAAGGTATCGAAATCCAGAGTAACCATCAGGGTTAACATCCATCACTTAGAGAAGTTCATTATTCAGTGATAGTTTTGGTTTGCAAAAAAAAAAATATATATGTTTTCAGCTCTAATATGGCTTGCATCTAGATGTCCTCTGTAAATAGCAGTCCACATCTTTCATCAGCAACTCCTGTTATTGCCCAATAGATTCATGAACAGAGAAACCATCCTGGAAGGGGTGGAGGTTACACATAGGCTCAACAACATGGACCTCTACTTGCCAAGGCTGATCTTGCTATAGTCACTGCTGAATGCCCAATTTTCCAGCAGCAGAAGCCAACATCAAGTTCCCAATATGGACCATTCCCTGGGATCGTTAGCTTATGACTTAGTAATAGGCTGATTACATATAATTGCTTCTACCATGGAAAGGATAGTGCTTTGTTTGTCCTTGCTAGCACAGACACTTGTTCTGGGTATGGATTTGCCTTCCCTGCGCATAACACTTCTGCCAAAACTACCATGCATGGACTTACAGCATGCCTCATCCCCTATTATGAAATTCAACCCAGCACTACCTCTGACAAAGAACACATGCTATGGTCAAAATATGGTGCAATGGCCTCATACTCATGAAATTCACTGGCTTCATCATGTTCCTCAGCATCTAGAAGCAGCTAGATTAGCATATAGGTGAAACTATTGTTTTGAAGACGTAGTTATAGTGCTACATGACATTAGCTTGCAGAGTTGGGAGTAATGCTCTTCAAAAGGCTGCGATACTTTAAAACAGTAGCCACTCTATAGTATTAGTCTCCTATAACCAGGATTTACCTTCCAAGTAAGTATCAAGTTGTGGCAGTAGAAATGTACTACTCACCATTACTTCTAGTGATCCACTAGCAAAATGCTTACTTCCTGCTCCTGCAACCTTATGCTCATCTGGCTTGGAGGTCTTAGTTTGAGTAGGGGGAAGAGTTGTCCCAGGAAGCACAATGACGCCATTGAGTTGGCAGCTAAGACTGCCTGCCCTCTGGTGATTTTGGTCTTCTGATCCTTCATGCTGTAAACACAGACTTGGGCAATGACTGCTGGCCCTTTGTTTCTCTCTCTTTTCTTTCCTATCAAAATCTAGGTGTGCCCTAAGATAATTCAATTCAACATATTGTCCTGTCCTCTGGTAATATGGTGAAACACTTCCTGTTTTCTAGGTTTTGTTAAGGGCCAAAATGTCTCTGCTGACTGCATAGATGTAGTAACTGTCACTTCAGGGTCCTTAGCCACTCACCTTAGAACTTTCTTTGTTTACGTTGACAGAGAACATCAAGTGTTTCATGTACCTCAAAATGAGTCTTTGTGCACTTTCTTTTCTGAAACCCAACCTCTGCTTATCCAGGTCAATGAGGTCTGGCACATGCCCATCAGTCAAGGCAGAAACGTGGCACTGTGATATTGTCCATACTAGCTGGGAGAGCAATAACAGGGATTCTGACGCTTAGTGCCACAACTATGAATACAGGCCAACAACAATACTGCTAAGCACCCAGACAGCAAGAGAGTTTGACCACATACAAAGCTTAGTGATACTCTGCAAGACCAAACAGATTCTCTGGCCACACTCTCCTTCAAAATTATAGCACTTTAGATCTCCTAAAACTCTAGCATAGCAGAATCTTCCTATTCCTGGGGGAAAAATATTGCTACTATATCAGCAAGGTAGTAGTAGTAGTAGTAGTAGTAGTAGCAGCAGCAGCAGCAGCAGCAGCAGAGTATCTCAACAACAACAACGAAAAAATTGGATATGCAATGGGTGACTCATCCCGGTGGGGATCTCTGGACTTTCTCCCCTCCTGACTGGAGCTTTGCTTGAGCCGCCTGACAGTTCTTCTTTTAGGTCCTTGCGTAACTTTCTTTTCAGCAGGCATCCTGACAGAATGCTTTGAGACTATACACTACCAAATCTTTTTAAAAGTTACCTCTCCTTGTTAACTCCTTACTACTGAGTACACTGGAGAAGAATCTTCCCCTTAATAAAAACAACAGGGAAAGAAATGGCAAATGTATAGAAATTCTACAGTAGAAACTAATGATCAATTAGTAGCCTGTGACTGTATCAAAACAGGTCATGCTCATGCTGCTTGTCACATAGTTAAACTGCTAAACTCAGTTAGTCTTGACTGTCTTTGTCCAGCTGCTTCTTCCAGGTAATTGGCTGGAACAACTTGACCACACAAGCTGTTTTATCTGTGTTTTTCTACTTAAAAATATATCTTGTATTTTTTCAACTTGTTTCAAGGACTTTATGCACAGAACAAACTGTCCCATTTAAGGACACATTCAACTGTACCCACATATCCCCTTCGGCCCTCCCTCCTGAAATATTCCTGTCTTATAAACAATTCCTGCAATGTAAACCTGCTTAGAGCAAATCTGCCTGACAACATATGACTTAATTCATGTAGTTACCTGCTATCAGTTTTGTCCTTCCTGCTTGAAAATGTATTTAAACAACACTAAGTTGACTTTGGAACTGTTCATTTGGAACTAGATCCAGTAAGCCCACTAGCATTACATTAGGGTCACTTTCTAAAATCTCGTAGGTGCAGAGTGTTTTCCTTTAGGGCCTAGGTATTTCCTGCAATATATATTCATTATTCTCTTGATGGCCAGAGGTGAGATATATAACTTGTATCTAAATGTAATCCCAAAGCCTCATGCACTCAGATAGGGAGTTTTACTGGGTTAGGGCATGTGAATTTAGATTAAGCAATACAGGGATTAGTGGTGTGTGGTATTAAATTTGTCCACTTATTGGAGTTAGCATAGTTCTAACTGATAGCACTGGTAGCCTAGCTAGGAAAAAAGAAAAGGCAGGTTGGATGCTTGCTGCTGCTACTGCTGCTTGATGCTTTTCGCCTTCTGCCTGGCCTGCCCTACCATGAACTGTTTCACCATTGTGAGGCTCCTCTGCTATATAACCCTGCGTTGGAGCCAGCTGACTGTGAACTGAAACACTGAAACTTCTACAAACTACATTCAAATCATTCTTTCCATCTTTATCTCTGAGCATCAGATATTTTGTCTCAGCGGTTAGAAAGATGACCACAACAATCCCTATAACTTTTATTTCTTTAGACATACAAAATGCAATATTTAAACAATTTTCAAGTAATAGATATCTAATCTTAAGAAGGAATATTCAATCACTTATTGAGAAAAACCCTCGATTCTTGAAGCATATGCAGAGGAATTAAAATACACATATCCTTGAAGTAATTCATATTTTAGTAGACATTGTCAGTAATAATTGTAATATAAGCTATAAAATGGGAAATGTCACAACGTATGTGTAGTCAAAGACCCTGAGATTCAGGGGAAAATATTTTCAACAGATTTTACTGTGATTTTGACATAAAGTATTGTAAAGGTTTGATGTGATCTTTTAGACATTTAGAAAAAAAATCACATAGTACTTCCAGTGGTGACAGAGAAGAAGCAGATGAACAAATATGCACCTGCATGATTCAAATGTTGGTGCATCTGCTCCAAAGCACTAAAACTAATTAGAAATTTTGTTTCATGACTACAATTAACCTTCAAAAAGATGGCCAGCCATTAACACAGTTTGATAGTATAATGGCAAGCAATTAGTTACAATTGTTCTATTTTGGAAAGAAAGAAACAATTGAAAGTAGGTGATGTCTCAAGGAATTGAAAAATCAACTTGCTAACTCAGTTTTTAAAATCTGGTACAGCTAATTCATTTTAGGCATCTTCTACTTTGGTTGAATAAAGTATATAAGAATAAATATCATTTTTTTGCTTTGGTTTTATTTTAGTTAGCTTTTCCATATCTTTCTTCCATCCTTCTCAATTCACAGAATTATAACTTAATTGCCAGCATTTCCAATGTAATAAACTACAAAATATTAGGGACTTTCATGAGTCTTTAAACTGAGGAAAACTCTTTATGAGATTAATTATAATAGTTGGATAAATGTGAAAAATTATGAGGAAGTTGCAGAAGGTAGATTATCAACTCAACTCAAAAAAGATCTTCCTAAAGACTAGGATGCTTGGGTGCTTCTAACAGTTCAATATATTCAAATGTGAGAGGGAATACCCTTCACCAAATACTGTAAAGTTGATATAAGTATTCATTATGGGCAATGAGTAAGTAGAACACAATATATGTAAGTTTTCTTTTTCTTTTGATGAAGATATGTAAGCTTTTGTTATAAGAAAGATATGTAAGCTTTTTTTTTTTTTTTTTTTTTCAGTACTGGGGATTGAACTCAGGTCCTTGCACTTGCCATGCAAGCATTTATTCTACTGAGCTATCTCCCAAGCCCTGTAAGCTTATTTTGTTATAAAAAAGAAAATGTCTAGAGATCTGAGTCACTTTTTATTATAGCCTCAGCATAGCTGTAGTAATACTGTGGTCAGAAATATGAGTGATTTCTGCCAATAATGAAGCTATAGTTATGAATATTTTAGGCATAACTAACACAAGTGGAAAAGTTCAAGGCAGCATATATACTTCGAAATGACATTATTGCCATTACTGGGCATGTCACCACTTGAGTCCTGGAGCTCCCACCATTACAAAAGTAGAAAAGACTGTATTTTAGGTCTGATGTTATTCAGCTCCGAGACCTTCCTCTGTCCAGCTGCCCTTGGTATAGAGAGATGTTAGCAACCTAAGTTAATCCCTTTTTAGTGCACTGCCTGAGAAATTGTACCTGTTCAGAACTTGTAGGAGATTGTAACCTCTGAGAGCCTTGCTAGTGAGCACAGTCATTCTTTCTCAGAGTTAAGAGCCACAATCCAGAAGCTCTATTCCTCTATGTATGAAACCCATGCTTTTTCTTACCAGAATGTTTTTGTCTGCAAGTAAAAAAAAAAAAAAAAAAAATTCAAGCTAGTCTTTAAAAAGGACACTTAGAGGGGCCGGGCAGGATGGCTCAGTGGTCTAAAGCGCCTGCTTAGGAAAGCTTAGGTGGATGCAGGGACTGTGGTTCGATCCCTGGCACCACATGCTGCGCCAGTCCTGCCCTCAGGGCAGGCTGAGCCGGCCATAAAAATAAACAAACAAACAAAAGTTCTGAAACAAGAAAAAAAAATTAAAATTAAAAAAAGGACACTTAGAGGCCATCATATTCCCCAAATTTTTCATGACCTCACAACTTCTATTTCTAATATTGCTACCCTAATTAGAAAATTTTAAAAATTTGACATAAATTCCAGTAGTCACGTTCTGCCTGATAATTCTAAGGATGACAGATGTCCTACAATAGCCATTTATCCATTCATTCTCCATTTTAATGTTTTATTTTGCTATTTCTGGGGGAGAGGGACATGGCACTGAATAAGACTTGTTGCGGTCTCTAAATTTACGGTGACAATTGGGAAAGGCAATGCTATGGCATAACAACAGAAGATTCCAAGAGCCAGTCACGTAGATCTCCTTTCTCTTGTTCCACATCTTCTGAAGGAGAGCAGGTGTCCTTACCACAGTCATTGCACATCCTGTATCCCTGTGGTACACCTTGATCCTGGAAGTTTGTCCACTGTTATGATTCAAGGAAAGGAAGTGTGACAAAACACAAGCAGGATCTCAGAACAGGGGACCTAAATCAAATTCATCTACATTTCACTGGTCAAACAAGTTGTTTCACATGTCCAGCTCAAGGATTAGAATGTGTTGCATGTGCTGCTCTTCCAGAGAAGGCCTGTGGATATTGGTGAAGAATAATGCAATCAGCCATATGACCTTAAAACTTACAGCAGATATTAGCAAACTGCACTCTGCAATATTTTTACAAATAAAATTTTGTTGGGACATAGTCACATCTATACATGTACATACCTTTGATGGTTGCTTGTGCACTTCAGTGACTGAGGCTAGTCTTCATAACAGAGATCATATGGCCAACAAAAACTGCAGTGTTGGCCGGGTGTGGTGGCACACACCTATAATCCCAGCACTCGGGAGGCTGAGGCAGGAGGATCAATGTGAGTGCAAGACCAGCCTGGGCTACAAAAGTGAGCTCAAGGCCAGCCTGAACTGCATAGCGAGACCCTGTCTCAAAAAGACAAAGAAAAAAAAACCTGCAGTGTTTATACATTGTCTGGTCCTTTACAGAAAATATTTTCTTACCATAACTAAAACTACAGTATTTAATCATGCATATCATGCATCTATGATCTTTTAGCAATAGTCATGGTTGCTTCATTTCTATACACATTGCATCATGATATAACACACATTCTTGAAAAAATATTGGGTTTTGGTGAAGAACAGTCTTCTGGTAGCTTCAACATTCCATCCAGCATCTTTAAGTTTGGCAAGCAGGAAAACACTCTAAAGCAAAAGCATAAAAAAGAAAATAACTACATAGAAGAAAAAAATACTTTAATTCACTTACTCCTTACAAATGACTGTCCCTTGCCTATTATTACAGGAAAGATGAATGGTTACTGCTTTATTCTTTGCAGTGGTGTTAAAATAAAATTTATTACGTGTGTTCATTGAGCTAATGACCTTGTCATTGTTTGTCCTTTCTCAGGCATCTAACATGTCTATCAGCAGATGACAGGTACTGATCAGAGAGGCTGCATATAATCTGCTTCTATGAGAGAATTTCAATCAGATTTTATAAGTCCTGTAAGGAAAAAGAAATCAGTGCATGGATACAGTCAACTAACTCTAAAAGAAGGATCATACCAATGTACACATTATAAAGTTAAAATTTTTAAAAGAGAAAGAGGGAAAGCAAAGAAAGACCATATTGTTCAATGATAGCTGGTAGGTATAAAAGAAGGCTAGGAAATAGCATTGTGATGAATTATTTTCTCTTGACAGAGAACACTTCTGAAGCTTATTTTTCAAATCTAGTTAATTCTAGATTCAAGAAAAGATCTGTCAAGTGGCTCTGTACAAACAGTGCTTAATACTCAGCAGTGTTAAAAAGCAGCACTGACTTTCAAGTGGACAGTTTTCCAATGGACAGAATTTTAATGGCCCAGGCCAGAGGAAACTGGCATTCAAATTTGCTGGATGGAAAAGACAGAAACTTTTCAGTATATGTGCTGAATTACTTAGTGATGCTCGGTTTTGATGCCTTAAAATTTTCCGTTGTCTGGCTGATTTTGTAAAACCTAAACACTTGCTGCGCATTCCCTTAATTCTCACAACACCCCTATGAGGTAGTCTTTCATTTCCTATGTTAAGTAAATTATTCAAAATTATAAAACCTAGTGGTAAAAAGCAAATATTAAAATATAAATTCTTTGCTCCACTGTCCAGATTTATGCATAGCTAGGAGGAGCTCCTAGTTACTTATATTTTTATTTATAAGACATCAAGCCATGGTGTCACAGTACCATACTGATTTATAGAAAATGGTCAGAGAATTTTTGCCTGTGGGTGGCCCAGGAAATGGGGCTATCCTTTTTACTCACTGGAACTTACACTGTAAGTTCTATCATCAAGTCCTTTCTCTTTTGAATTGTGCTATTCTCTTATTGGAGGAGCTGAAACACAGGAGGAAAAGAAGGATAGGTACCATTCTAGATGGTGATAATGAGTAAAATCAATACTTGATATGATTCTGAGCATGCCATAAAGGATTATTTCAGGTCTGGTTGAAATGCTCAGTACTGAAACCCAATAACAAAATGAATACTGTCCCAGTCTTTAAAGTATGGAGTATTTGCTCAGTAGCTGATCCCAAATTTGAATGTAATTTGGCCGTTAGCCCAGAGTCTCAGCATGTGTAGATGCTTAAATCCGTTCCTCGTTCTTTGCAATGATTATATCTTTCTATTAAAGCAATTTTAAACTATTTAAATCAACATGACTGTCTCTTTATACTTTAAAATGTCGGTATACATCCATGTTGGACACGATACAGTAGAGTTAATACTAGAAAAAGAGAAGCTTATATAGCCCTCATTTTCACATAACTTTATACTACATCATGAATTCTAAAGACAAAATTATTGGGAGACTACAGGGCATAATAGATTTCAGACAATTTAACACAACTGTTACAAGGTATTCTCTCAAAGGAGAGATGAGGTGAGTGAGTTGGAGCCAAAGTCATTCATAAAATCTCATATATAAATGAATAAAATAGAAATATAATACTTTCAAATTTTCCTTGTCACCAGGAATATATTTTCTTATGAATGATGAAATGTACACCTAAGGCTCCTATGACTACAGCAAATATACTTTTTAAACTTTAAAATATTTTGATTAAATCTTAGTTTAATATTAAGGCAGATGTGTTACCAGATTTCACTATTATATAAAAGATTGAGAATTTATGATCATAAACACAAAATTCAGCTTTCAGACCATAGTCACAGGGGAGACAGCAATGGTAATGAGATTTATATAGTAGCAGCAGAGATTAGAGTTTTATTTCAGCAATTTCTCATCATTTATCAAGAATTGAAAATGGGAATATTATATAAGCCTCTTGAATGTAGTCGCTATCATGGGAAAATGCCAATGTGAGAAAAGAAGATGCTCAAAGCTATATCTTCTTATTAAAATTGGATGAAGATAAAGAACCATAATCAAAGAGTAGAAATAGGCTGACACTAGGGGTAATCTAAGTCTCTGTAAAACATAGCCATCTGAGATGAGATGACCTGAAATCATCTGGGAGGAAATAGAAGTCTGGAGTTTCGTGGCTTGTTTTGGCCCTTTACATTATTTTAAATCTATGAATTATGGTGCTAAGAATTAGCTAAAGATAAATAGGTATATGTGACTACTAATCCTGATATCTATTTGGTTAAATTGTAATGTCTAGTGGATTAGAGAAGCATGCTTCTGGGTGTGTCTGGTAGGTTGTTTGGAAATGCAGCAAGCTGGGAAATTGATCAAATGTGTATAGGTGGGACTGGATCTCAGTGCCCATAGCTACCACAGTCCTGAGAAAAATATCCCATCTGGTTCAGGTCAGCTATTAGTCACCAGACAACCTTGTGTCGTGTGTTACAAACTTTGCAAAACCATAAATAAAGGATCATTTTGTTGTGCAGTGAGTTAGTCTTGCCCATTAGGCAGACTAGCGACCACCTAGCCCAGCTTTGTCTTTTTGTCAATCTTTCTCATTCGTGCTGCTGTGTCTCCCTGCATAGAACCATTCAGAGTAAGACCAATGGATCCCTACAGCAGGTCATCATGGCGTGACCTTGGATATTATACACAGGGCCTGGTGGTTGCCTGTCTGACATTGTTCCCCTGTTCAATTCCCAGACAACATGAACTAAGCAGCCTCACTCCACATTCTTTGCCGATCACATTTCTGCTTTGAGGCCTGTGACCAAGGACTGAATCCTGCTGAACCATGGACCCAAAATACCATTGCTGGGACAAAATATCCAACAAGGTTACAACTGTCTAATACAGAAATCAGCACAGGACCTGAGAATAGCAGTCATTTTTGAGACTAAAATTGGCCATGTATTTCAGGAGCTTTTGGAACTGGTTTATAGGAAGAATTTGGAGCTTTGGTAGTATGGGTTGGAGAAACCCTAGAATAGTGTAAGAAGAGCTTGATGGGAAATATTAGTCAGAACTCAAAATAATGAAATTATGGCTGGAGTACAGACAGCAGTGGCCAGGTTAAGCTGAGAACAGAGGCTACTTGGAATTAAACTGAAGACCATGCATGTTACACTCTGGCAAAAAAAAAAAAAAAAAGTCTATATCGTGCCATGTCCTAAGAGTTTTGAAGACATTAAATGAAAGAGCAATAGACTAATTAATCTAACAAAACGAACTTCAAGGTTGTCAAATGTTCAGCTCAAAGTTCAGGGTGTGATATGGGTACTGGCAGGCTGC
Organism: Myocastor coypus; assembly: GCA_004027025.1. Taxonomy (NCBI): domain Eukaryota; kingdom Metazoa; phylum Chordata; class Mammalia; order Rodentia; family Myocastoridae; genus Myocastor; species Myocastor coypus. The sequence continues at coordinate 19,927 of PVJA010007699.1, forward strand.
TTTTAACTAGATTTATAGTGAGAATTGGGGACAACCATCAGAACATACAAACTTGAAAATCTTAATTTTGGTCCCAAACAGAACCATGGGTAAATTGGGGCCATAAAAGATATGGTTAATAGAGAAATTAGTGTCATTGCAAAAAAAAAAAAAAAAAAAAGTATTCAGTAGGAGAAAAAGAAAGAAAGATCCTCTGGGGGCATTTCAGAACTCACAATATCCTAATGAATGCAAAAATGTAAGCCTTTCATTTGAGATGAGAGAGCCTTGGCTATTTGTTTGCAAAGATCTTCCCAGGGATGTATTTTCCCATGAGTCATTTCCCTGTGTTCTGCCACTTAAGTCCATAGAAACCACTGCAGCTATGGTTCACTGGGGTCTGGCTACTGCTCTGTCTGGTAGCAGACCATGGCACTGTCCACATGATTCTGGTTTTGCCAACCTGGAGAATGCAAGAGGTGTGGGGTAAGGGAAAACCACCAAGATTTCAAAGGAAGGCCAGGATGGCCAAGATAGGAGTTCATGAGAAGGCATGCGTAAAGGAGTTAGAATAAATCCAAAGGTGCAATGGAGATCCTAAAAGGTGAAAATACCAGGAGCATGGAATGACCATAGCAAAAAGTGCAGGGTACAAGTGAATCCAGCCAAAAGACCAAGGTCGTGTGGGCTGAAATGACTTCGCCACCATCTGCCCTGGGTATTTGCTCTGCTGAGTTTTAGTGCCGCTTTGGTCCACATCCCTATGTTCCTATTCCTCCCAGCTGGAATGGAATTGTTTACTCTATGCCCTTGTGACTTGAAGGTTAAACTTCATTTAAGTTTTTATAGAGGTTTAGAGTTAAGAGTCTGACTCAAAAGAGACTTTGACTTGGGCTTTTGAAAAATGGTAAAACTTGGAGGAAGACATTCTTGTATTTTTGGCTGTATGCAAGATAACTAGCTGAAATTTTTTTTGTGTGAGATTAAGTATGATTTAAGGAGGTATGATGATGTATCAATTTAACAAAAAGTGGACTGTGACAGTTAACCATGGTATGTCGACTTCATTGTGTTAAGATGTCTCACACACTTCCGGTGTGTCTGGATAGGTCCAGGAGTCATGACCTCGGCTGATTGCTATAGTCTCTGGCCCCTTCCTCTCTGGCACGAGTGCCCACTCTGCCTGCCGGCTGCCATGAGGTAAATAGCTTTGCTCTGGCACACTCTTTGATCATGAAATTTCTACATCGGAGCCTGCTGACCAGGGACTGAATTTGTTACAACTATGAGCCAAATTAAACCTCTCCTTGATGATATTGTGGACGTTGCATATATGTCTCAACAATAGGAATGCTGACTAATTCAGTGGATATTTGACTGGATGTATAATCTAAGGTTGTTGAGATTCCATCGTTACCTTTAGGGATGTGCATAGCAGTGACAAAGTAATCCACATAGTGTCTTCAGATGGCTGTGATGATGCATGCCTTTCATCCTAACACTTAGCAATCAGCCAAGGTCATGACTCATGGACTACCCAGACACATCTGGAAGTATGTGAGACTTGGGAGGCTGAGGCAGGATGATTGCTATGTGCTTGAGGCCCTTGTGTACTACACAGTAAGGTAAAACTCAGCCTGAATTGCATAGTGAAAGCTTATGTCAGAAAACAGAAAACCTAACAACAAATGGTATCTTCTTGGCAGGTATCCGAGTTTTTTCAACTACACAGGAGACTGACTCATTTACTGTCTTTCATTTATCTGGTGGTACTTTTGTAGACCAAAAAAGTAACTTTACTCTTTTGTGGAGCAAAAAAGAAATCATAGAATAAAACATATAGAAGACTACCACTGAACTTTGGTAGGAATCTATACTTAGAAAATATTTTAAAGACATATCCATTACATGTAAGAAAATACATAGAATTTCAAACATGAAATATCTATCATTAAGTCACACTACCAAAGGAATTTAAAATCTTTACAACAATCTAAAGTCTATCAAGGGAGAAAAATTGTACTGAAGATAAAAGAAGAAAGATTACGTTAAAGTTCTTTAGGTTGTATGAGTAGTATGAACTAGTCAGCGTATGATCAACATTGCTAAGTGAATTTAAACAAGAAGAGAGCTGTGTAAATATATTCGGAAAGTATAGTAACCAGTGGAGTACAGAGAAATACTTAGCTATTTGGGGCTTTACCTTTTTCTATAGTTTTGTTGAAATTCACAGGGGTTCCTGGTGAGCAGAAGGGATTCTAGTGGAGTGCACTGTAAGCTGGACAGTCCGTCCAGGGTCTCGATGTGGTTTTCAGCCAGGAATAAATGCTGTATGTGAGGTATCTTTGGCAATTGTTTAAAAGATGTGAGATAGTTTTGGTTCATATTTAGAATTCTGCAGCTGAACACAAAACATAAAGAGCCTGTTAAGTTGTTGTACTCAAAATGTTAGAGAGGATGGTCTCCCCAGCGCATCTTTCCTAGGACTAGTGAGCATCACCTAGAATGTGGCCTCTCATACAGAGACACTGATATTTTCTACAAAAATATGTTGGTATTAAACATTAGGAGAGAATTAGCAAGATACATGAGACAATACTATGAAGGAATCAGTTTTCCAGGGTACATACTGAGCATCTAGCACAATATTGGCCCCTGTCAGATTCTTCATATGCCCTCAGTGAAAGTGTGAAGAGCTGCATATACTCATTGCAATATAAATGTGTACACAAAATAAAGTAACTAGGGAGGAATACCATCTCTAAGTAATGAAATTATTATCATTTTTCTACTTTGCTATGCTTAAAGTGTTCTATATTGAGCTCTAGATATATGATTTAAAATACAGAATTTTAGATGAGAAAAGGGGATTTTTTAATGCAAAGAAAAACTATGAAGTATACTTAGGGGAAAAATATACTTTAGGCATTTTAAATTCAATACATTATTCTTATGGATAATACTCAATATTTTTGCCATAAAACCATAAATGTACAAGACTGAATAAATGGAGAAAATAATTCAAAACTCTATCAGTGACACCATGCAATTAGGAAAATTTTCTTTGTATCTGTACTCAGGGCACTACTCTATGGGCCTTGAATTCCACAGTGCCCTGGGGCAGGCAGGCAGTAATTGCTCATGGTAAAGGGGCTCCCTTCAGAGAGAACTGTACCACAGAGGCATTAGAAGAACACATTTGGTCTGAACCTTTCCCATGTCCTCACATGCATTATTTTCATTTTTCTTGTTTCCTTCCAGTCCCTCTCCAAATATGCATGTAATATAATCTTAACCATATCCTTGATAATTTGTGGCTTTTGTTCTTTTCCAGGTTACACACAATATTTAGGAAACCTTGTGTCTTAACACAGCTTTTAATTGGAAACAGCTCAAGTAGTTTCTACTGAGCTATCTTCTCCCCACTCTGCTGAACTCTTCTTTTCTTGTTTGTCCATCATACATTCACTTTTAGTTTTTTATTAATTTTAATGAAAAGAGATAGCAATGAGACAGTGTCAAAACAGGTTAGTAGGACAGTTACAATAATACAATGCATATTGCTGTCTTTGTAATATTTGTTCAGAGTACAAGATGCAGACTTGACATCTTGTATAAACCCTATTAGTACAAATCTTCTCACTGAGCTAAGAGAAAGTAGCTGTATGTATAGTCCAGTAGTCCATACTAGTAGTGGGTTATCAGCAGAGCTGGCAATGCCAGACGCTGCTAACTTGAGCCTTTTATGGCTAAGTATATTAATATGGCTTTAATTTTTATACCTTACGGTTAGACTTTTCTGCTGGATGGTTGAGACCCAGGTAAAGCAAGACCTATATAACAAAAAAAAAATGTAACTTTTGTATCTGACAAGGTCATTCAAATCACCTCAGGATTTACCCTGAAACCATGTACAACTGTTTGTAAATCTTTTGACAGTGTCAGCCAGCTGGATGAATCATGGCAATTGCTTGACCAATTTGCTTTCTCTGAAAGCCTGAGAAAATGTTTTTTTTTTTCTAGTTGGCTCTCTTAGGCACACCGTACATCATTGGTCATTTTCTTCTGTGGCTCCATACTCTTCTTGAACAGAAAATCTGGGATACCACTGAGTTATAGGATATTACAGTACAGGTTCTCACATCCTGAGTCCTCACTGACCTTAAAAGACTGGGGCCAAAATATTGGCTATCCTTGTAGCCCTTCTTTTTCTCTAATTTTTTCATCTGCCATCTTAAGTTCTTAGCCCTCCAAAAGAGAAGCTTACTGATATTATTCCCTGTAATATAGACACTTGAGTTTAACATCACTCCTTGTGAATATCAACTGTTTAAGACATAATATGGAACATGTATGTTTCCATAAATCATTAATATTCTAAATTTTGAATCCCTAGAATATAAAAAAGTAATTATGCATTTTTATACAGAAAACTAGGAATTTAGCCATATACTAAATTGTAGCAGAATAACCCTTTAGCATTTTTCCTTGTCTCTTATTGTCTTTTATTATTGTTATTACTTTTAAACAAACATTTACTTGGAAGAGAGTATAGCAAGCATTGATATGATATTAGGAGCAGCACGTATCTAGAAGACTAGAATAACAGGCATTCTGAGCATGGTTTTAGTCTTGCACAATGCAATCCTCAGTGTAGTTTCTTACTTCACAGATATTAGCATATATAGTTAGTCGGGGTAAGAATTCTACCAATTAGCTGTTAGTTGGCAGGGATGAAACCATGCACTTATATACAGAGGATGGTTAAGACAATTGTCCCAAGAATCTCCAACAGGCTTTTGAAATAAAAAGTGCATTCACTTTTAAATATAGGTCCTGATAGCTCTCTCTTCAGTCTGTCAGGATCACCCTATCACAGCCAGGCCCAGACAATAGGATGCGATTCGAGAAAGCACAGACCTACCTAATAGGCTGAGGCACAAAGTTTCAGGGGAAGAGGAGACCATGAACATGTGCCACTTGTTTTTCTTCCTTCAGAGACTGACTTGGAAACTGTAATGTTTGAATTTCAGTTGTATAATTTTATACAGTATATCTCTTTTCTAAAGAAAATAAAAATCAAGAGTATCCATCTAGAGAATGTTAAAACTAAATATTTTAATGACCCTATTTTTTTCCATAAAATGATTAAGGTTTTAAAAGTCTAATAACTTGAATCAAGACAAGTTCAAATACTCCAAGTAAATGGTCATCTAGTTAAACATTTCTAAATTATATTATGGACATATGCTATCACTGAAATATTTCTGTTGCACATTCATTTCAGAGTGTGTTAGAGAAATCTAACTAATGCATCACTATTATATTTCCAGTACATATCTAGAAAGAGAATAGCCTCCCCAAAATACTAACTAGATAAATTGACATCGATACTGATTTTTCAAAATTTGTTTTTTAATTTAAATGTATTTGACTTATGATATAAGTCAAATAAATTATACACACATGTGTAAGCATCATATTGTCTCCTTAGTATAATAAACTGAAAGAGTAAATAAAATCTGAGAAGTATAAACATATTGTGAAAAGGAAAGGAACTGGTCAATAAGAAAGAACAACTGGTATGAGAGAGAGAGAAGAGAGAAAGAGAAAGAGAAAGAAAGAAAGAAAGAAAGAAAGAAAGAAAGAAAGAAAGAATACATATGTAACACATATATCATAGCTAAGAAAATTGTGCTAATTTTTATTGGTTTATTGAAAGGAACAGTTAATGCTTAATTTTTTTTTCAATTTTGCATGCTTATATCTGGTAATCTGAACAACTACTTTGAAGATAATAATATGCGATATAATACCCATTGTTAATTTTCTGTTATCTTGTTTTGAAATTCTGAATTTTTTGGAGTTTTTTATTTTGTCCCTTTAAAATAAAAAAATATGTTAATATAATCTGTACATGTTTGTGTCTGTCTGTCTGCCTCTCTCTCTGTCCTGTTCTCTCTCTCTCTCTCTTTCTCTCTCTCTTTCTCTCTCTCTCTCTCTCCTTGTTTTTCTCAATTTCTCATATATAATCAGGCTTATTTTAAAGTTTCCAATTGTCCTGCCTTAGCTTCTCAAGTGTACCATCACATCAGGCCTTAAAGTTTACTTTGAACTGTTTTGTTTAGGTATTTCAAAATTAATTATTTCAAAAGAGCAGAATTAAATTCACATGCTATACAAGTCATGTAAAATTTCAAAGACTTTGACAATGGCAGAGGAGGGGCATAGGCACCCAGCTGGACTGTGTGTTCTGGTGCAGCACCTGTCTGCCTGCCTGGATCCCCCTGTTTCTGTAGCCTTATCACAGATGAGAGCTATTGTCCTACTGCCCTACAGTGTACCTTCCCCTTTGTCTGGGCTCGCTTATGATATCTTCTGATTCACTCCTAAGGACCTCTGTCTCTCACTGCTTCTAAAGTTCACACCACCTACCAGTTCTGCCTTGTGGAGCTGACAGAAGCACACTACAAAAGGTTCACTGACACGGTCCTGAGCAGAAAAGCCTTGTACAGGAGCAATTTGGCATCTTTGGCTCAGTGGGCCTACTACCATTTACAATCTTTAGTTCTATTACTAATCAGATCACCAACCATCATCACTATATTCAAATGGAAGCTGCATATTAACTACCCTGGTGAGTCTTCGCTTCTGGGGTTTTTGTTCTTTAGGGGTTTTGTTTTGGTACAGGGTCTTGCTACACAGCCGGGACTCATAATAAACCTCTGGTCTCAGCCTCCCCAGAGCTGGGATTACAGTCATGTGTGACACTCAGTCTTGGTTATTGGCTCGGCACACGTAGGGTTCCAGGGCCAGCAGGGCATGCAGTACCAGGCATCGAATCCATGTCCTTAAACTTATGAGGCAGCAGGCAGTTAGACTGCTGAGCTATCTCCCCAGCCCGCTCATAGGATTTCTATAAGCATAGCTAACTAACAATTACTGTGTTACAACTATGATAATATGTACGCGATGGAGTTGCATTTTCCAGTTAACATTAGAAAAATGGCAACATTTTCTATTCACAGTTTCCACTACCACAATTACTCTCCTAACAATCAGTAATAAAAATAACTTGCAAAATAATCCTTTTTTGCTTCTAAGATGTGGCATTTTAAATCTAACTTCTCACTGTCTTGACATGCATATCACTTCAGCAAACATCATTTGGAAGACCTGACTACATAAAGTGATACACAATAGATATAGACAACAGTTGCATATATTCAAATAGTGAAGACCAAACTTTCACGTAGTAACTAGGTACCTTGGCAATCTTATGGCACTTAAGTCCACCAGTGAGTTATCCACTAACCAAAGCGTTTCAACACGGATTAATCTTCTAAGAATCCTTTTAAAATTTTCAACTTGATAAGGGTCACCCAAATCTTGAAATGAAATGTTCAAATTCTAAAGACAAGACAAAAATTAAAGTCGGTTTTCATCAATTATGGAAAGTATCTATTAATTTATAATATATCATATATACATATTATTTCATTCATTAGTTTTCATCTGTTTCTCTCTTTTTTTCATAATATATATTAACCCAAAAACTCAGTTATATTGCAGGGACTCTTGATTTAAGACAGGGTAAAGATCTGGGTCAGGATTTTTTCCTGGTACAAAAAGTTTTAGAGGGACATGAAGGGTAAAAGAACAGGATCCTCCACTTTATTCTGACATTCTCTAGTGGTAGAGAGTGGAGGGGATACATTTCTCTTGGAGAATTACTAGCTTCAGTGATCCCTTATATTTCAGAAATAATCAGAATTTGTACCTAAAAATTTTCAGAGTAAGCAGCATCACTTAAAGATCAAAAAAAAAATTTAAAAGTTTTTAAAAGATGAGAATTTTTGTGCTTTTATTCACCAATTTCATTTACATACAGACATCAACAACTATTTCCATTTAAGATATTACTGAGAAACACTGTGGCTTTTACAATGGCAGCATACAAATTGGTGCCTTGGAGACTGTGAAGTAAGTTATCTGATTTTGTGTTGCAAAATGTTCCCCTGTGCCTCTGGCATGTCTACCAACTCAGCGTGGTAGATGAGACTTTCAACAGTCCTCTCACAGAATGGTTTTGCTTTTGCTTTGACAGTCTCATCTGAGGCCATCTGTGCTTCCTCTAAGAGGACTTTAGTTCTGTGAGCACACAGTATTCTTTGTGCACTGTCATACCATTGCTCATGCAATTTATTATGACTACGTATATGTTATTGCTTTGCTTCTTCGCAGTGTGTGCCTATGTATCTTCTCAGGCTCCACTCAATTACTATTGGCTCCAGGCATATTTTATGGGTTGCTTCTGTTCCATGAAGAATGGTTTCTTGTTTCTTTTATCCTAAATATGTGTACATCTAACAAGGCATTTATCACATATTACATTTATCATCCATTTCACTGAACATGGCTTTATCTTTCTGTTCTGCTGATAATTCACTACTATTGTGGAATATTGGACTAGACATACAACTATTTTCTGTTAGCTCAATGAGAAGAAATATTTGTATGAATAGTGTTTGGAAAAGTTATCATGTCTACATCTTATATGCTGAACAGCTACTATAAGGACAATATGCATTATATCAGTTAATGTGGTTGTCCTACTAACATGTTTTGAAACTGTCTCATTGTTATTTCTTGTTAAAATAAAAAAATTAGTGTAACAGTTAATAAAAAAAAGAAAAATCATTTGTTTTGAGTTCACAAACAAAAAGATAAGGCCATGTTCAGATAAATGTTTTGTGTTAGAGAAACTAGTGATATATATCTAGAAACAGGCTTGCACATTGTGTGTGTGTGTGTGTGTGTGTGTGCACGCGCGTGTGTGTGTGTGTGTGTGTGTGTGTGCATGCTGGGAATTGAACTTAGGACCCTGTGCTTGCCAGGCAGGTACTGTGCTGCTGAGCTACATCCCTAGCCCTGCATATTTCCAGTGCAATGGCTGGTTTACTTTTCAGGTCAGTGAATTTGATGCAAAGTAAATTAAAACCCTATTGGCAGTAACATTGCTCTTGAAAATGCTGTTTAATTTGGCCTTTCTTATCCATAAAATTGATACCATAATAAAATCATATATTCCACAGGATGCTTTTCAAAACACTTGCTCCTTGTCTCACAACACAAATTTAAGACCAAAGGTCCTATTGCCTACAAATTCTGTTTGTCAAGTAAGACTGTCTACCTCACTCCCAAATTGCCTTTGCCAACTTCAAATATAAAATAACAGTCTTCTTAAAGATTTTGGAATAAAATAATTTTCTAATTAAGGAAATACAGATAATTTATTTTTAGAAAAACTAAGCTTTTGATATTCTTCAACAATAAAAAATTTGATACCTCAAATTTCATTTCTAAAATTATAAAAGGCCTAAAATTATAAAAGGCCTTCATTTTAAGATAAATGTTAAGAAATGATAAGTGTGTATCTATCACATACAATTATCACCCCAAGTTTTCTTATTTACCATTATTTCATAGCATAAATTTTCTATGATAGTTTAGACTTTGCTTAGCCATTCTCTTAGGGCATTTGCTGTATTAGCTCCATTGGATTTTATGGCATTCCATGCTTTAAAGTACAGCGATAAAAAAATGAGCATGCATGAATACCTAAATGACCCCCAGTAAGAGTGGTGGGACTGGAAGGCCAGGTTTTGAGGGGATCGTTCACAGTTTTAGAACATATCAGTAGGCATATTACACAAAGTTTTAAAGAAAAATATGTATCAATTTATCATTTGTGAATAAATTAAAATAAGTTTAAAAAATCAATGGACAAACACAAGATATTTGACTTTGATATCTTCTAATAATGTTTGTAACTTTGAGGAAATTATTTCCTTATGGACTTCCTTTTCCTCTTCTTTAAAGGAAAGGATCTAGACCAGACCCTTGGCAGCTCCTCCTTATGGCTGTGCAATTGTACACCATATCGGATCCATTTGTGGGGTAAAGGAGGGACAAAGAGACCCCAAAGGAACTTGCAAACCCACTTTTGTTTCTGAGAGACTTCCTAAAATCTTCAGTCAGGATCTAATCACTCCACATTTTGGGAAGAAGTCTCACTATTCTTTCATTGCCACAGGTGTTTATCTTTCTCCTATGTATCTTTATCTCACATTTATTTTATATCTTCAATCTTCTGTCCAAATAGGACTTAACCTAGATGGAACTAGAAGCCTGCTGTCCATAGCACACAGCCCAGTAGTGCACAGGCCAACCAACTGCAGAGCCTGTTCCAGGGCCAGGGGCTCAGTACAAATTCGATTTGCTGCAGGGTAGCTCTGCTTGTGTAAGCCTGGCTCCCTTACATGATCAAAACTTTTGCCTCCTGCCTTATTCAAGGAACTCCAGATTATATCATAAGCTTGTTCAAATAGATTGTTGTCCAGTATTTCACATGTTTCTTTTTCTTTTAATTTTTTTTCTTGTTTCAGAACTTTTGTTTGTTTATTTATTTATTTATTTTTATAGCCGGCTCAGCCTGCGCTGAGGGCAGGGCTGGCGCAGCATGTGGTGCTGGGGATCGAACCGTGGTCCCTGCAGTCGCCTAAGCTTTCCTAAGCAGGCGCTTTAGACCACTGAGCCATCCTGCCCCTCAGGTTTCTTTTCTAAACCAAAAGGAGCAATTTCATTCTTAACAATTTTGATCTTTTCCCCAAGGAATTCAGAACTATGTTCATGAAATAGACTTTCAAGTATATTCGACATGTTGTCAGGAAGAGAAAGGTTAAAAAACAGAAGGAGTCCAAATGCTGAATTGGTAGAGAAAGCTCTGCAAAGAGGGAAAGTGTTGGTACTTCTTACACTGAAAACTGCCCATAAAGCATGGTGTCATGGTTTACTCAATGGGGAATGTAAACTCTGTTTTAAAGTCCTCACCGTGCATTCTTCCCAGTTTTCTTGGAGCCATGTTTCCCATTTGCTTTTTTCAAGGGTTCTTCTCTTTGGAGGCAAGGTATACCCCACCCGTCCAGAAAGCAACTCTTCTTCAGAGGGCCCTGGTGGAAGAGTCCATGGTGAAATCTTGGAACTAGGCCTAGGGTACAGGAGCATTTTCACCTGTAATTTGGCACAGCTTTCTGGAAGCTTTATCTATATAATGTGAACAGTAACAAAAAGTTCTAATCTGGATGGAAGGAGGATATGGGGCAGGGGAGGTGCACATTTGCCATATTCTCCACCTTCTAAAGTTCATAATTGGTTTTTAAAATCTAAATAATTTCTTTCTCATCACTTGTAAATAAAATACAGTCAGCACTCTGTATCTATAAGTTGCATAACTTTTGATTAATTTTTTTTTTTTTGTCTTTTTTGAGACAGGGTCTTTCTGTGCAGTTCAGGCTGGCCTTGAGCTCACTTTGGTAGCCCAGGCTGGTCTTGAACTCATACTGATCCTCCTGCCTCAGCCTCCCGAGTGCTGGGATTACAGGCGTGCACCACCACACCTGGCTTGGTTAAATTTTTGGATGCAGAACCTGTGGAGAGGGAAGAGCAAATATGGGCCTCTGATCTGGGCACACAAAAGCAGTTTCATACAGCAAAAATAAGCATTTATTTATGTATTTATTTTAATGTATTAAGTACAGTGTCTACAGGGTCTACAGGGTCTCACTACACAGAACAGACCTGTAGTGATTCTCCCATTTTCAGCATCCCAAGCGCTGGGATTATAGGCATACCCCACGATGCCCAGTCTCAGTCACTGTCTCAGTGCATCTAGGGCCCAGGCCGGCACACCATGGCAGGGATCGAACCCCGGCCACTGCACTCTGCCTAAGCAGGTGCTTTAGTCCTCAAGCTATCTAGCTGACCCTAATAATAAGTATTTGAACTACCCAGTTTTCACACTTCTCCCAGTGCTACAGAAGCTTTGGGTGATGGGCTTACTCCCCAGGCACTCTCATCACAAAAGAGCTGACACAAGACAGATGAAATATCAATCAGATCAGCAACTTCATTTGTTTTTCAAGAAGTTTAGAAGGAAGTGAATATAGTCATTAGAAATTATAAGGACGTTTATATTATTCGTATTTATGCTGCCTGGGGAAGCTGCCCCTTCCATTCCAGTGTTCAGAGTCTCATGCCCCCTACGTGCTCAGCATCTGCCCTCCTTGGCATCTCCCTCCCTGTTCACATAAACGACAAAGCTGCCAGGCAGCCCTTCTACCATAAGGTTCAAGGGCTCACAGTATCACAGAAAGGTCCTACTGCCTCCAAATTCTGCTTGTCAAGTATGACCGTCCACCTCATTCCCAAACCAATTCCAAACTATTTCCCACTACTTTTCAGGCTTACTCTCTAGATAAATTTTACCTAAAATGGCTATCGTCAGGAAAGATGGCAGTTTCTAATTGAATTGGATCTAAGGCAGTCATGTGACTCCAGGTGACTAATTTTAATTTTCTGAGTTTCAGTTTTCTACGTATGCAGATCTAGAGAAGGCATCAAAGAAGGACTCAACATGAACTGAATTGGAAGATTTATAGAAACAGTGATTTCTAATGCTTTTAGCAAGCATTTAAACTCATATTGCCACAGGCCCTGCAGTCTTTACTGTCACCCAAGGCAGACTTCACATTCTTATTCTGTCAGCGAGGCCCATATAAACAACCCTGCAATGAATTGCTTTGGTTGTCTCCCAGCAGCACATCCTGTGTGTGTCATACCTGGTACATTTGTATTCACCTTTTTTCCCAGTGTTTTTCTACTTTGCACAACTCTCCTCATTTTACAGGTCAAAACACACACATAAGGGGAAAACAACATTCAAAATCAAACTCTGCCTTTGCGGCCTGTGTGTCCGGATTATGATAGAAAATAATGAGTCCATTTGTGAAGAATTTATGGAACGCGAGAAGAGAACAGTGCAATATTTCATATTTTGTTACACACATTAGTTTTCTTCCCCTCAGAGGGCAGTGGAGGGCAAGCTGTTTCCTGCTGTTAAACTACACTGTTGCCACTCAGAAATCCTTTGACTTTCATCAGGGTGATAGGGTTAGCTAAATTATAAGTAAAATATCCTCAAGTAGGACAAGTTCTCTATTGATGAAGACAACTTGAGTCAAGAATCCTAAAGTGGAAAACTGGCACAACCACCAAATTGGCCAGAGGCACTTAGGAGCCATATTGTCTTTAACTCACTTCCACTCCTCCTTTGGTAGCTTTCTGTGTGTCCTAGATAACCCAGTGTTATTAAATCTGCCTTCTATTGTTTGTTTGAGAGCTATGGATTCTCTGCTCTTTTAATTATTTGTGTTTACCATAGCTTTCAAAGATTTATTTGCTGTTGGAAGCCAAAGGTCACTTCCAGTGTGCAATGTTATATTAAATTGGATTCATCTTACTGGCCAGGCTTAGTTGGTATTAGAAAATCTATCTCAGCAGCTAAGACTGCAAACTGGGATGCCTGACAGTCCAGGGTTGTTGGGTTTCACCTGCTACCTCTGAGCTTGTTCTTTACCCCTTCACCACAGTTGTAAATTGTAACCGCAGTCATTGAATTAACTTGCTGGAAGTTTTTCAAGCAAATAATGTGTCCTTTAAAAGAATTCTACCAACAATTTGCTCTTTTGCTTCATTTAATTGAAAGAAGCTAAATTGCTCTTAATCTGGCAATCAAACCTTTGCAAAACTGCTGTTTATCACACAGAAGATTGCCTTTCTTTTCTTATAAACTCCAACTGTATGTACAATTTGGACCATTGAGATCAAATGAAATAGTTTCGATAAGGGCTTCAGGATATAATCTAGAAGGGGGATGATTCTCATCAGCATGCTTTTCAACTCACTTGTTCCTTGTCTCAGTCTCACAACGTAAGTAAATTTAAAACCAAATTAAGTGCAGTGAAGATGGGACATCTATTTTCCCTATACTTTGAGAGAATGGGATTCCTAGTGCTTTCCATCTCACAGATCAGGCTCCATGCCTCTAATGAGTCGTCCCTTGCGGGTGATTGGGCTGCTGATCATGAGTGTGAGGGAAGTGGGGCCTCCTCACCAGAGCAGAGTGAGGCCCCCTGCACGTCTGATTATAGTGGTCATTATGTGGAATGGTTTTGCTGATAGATGACCATGACGCATGACTGGTCACTCAAGTCAGGGGTGGGGGAAACCACTGGGCCCTTCTTACACATTCTTCTCATTACCTCCAGCTTCTGTAGCTCCTCAAGCCCAGGGATGGCAAAACCTTTAGAGCCAAGCGGCTAAACTACAACCCCAAACCCTCTAATTTATCTCACAATACAATTAAACCCAAACATTGAGGTTTTACTTTAGAAAAAAAAAAAAAAAAAAAAAAAAAAAAAAAAAAAAAAAAAAAAAAAAAAAAAAAAAAAAAAAAAAAAAAAAAAAAAAAAAAAAAAAAAAAAAAAAAAAAAAAAAAAAAAAAAAAAAAAAAAAAAAAAAAAAAAAAAAAAAAAAAAAAAAAAAAAAAAAAAACACGTGTCATTAAGATCTTTTTGGGCTAAAAGAAAAACAAATAACACCTGTGCTATAGGCTTGCGACCTCTGTTCTACCCTCAACCATCCTCATGTACTCATAATACGATTTGGTTTTACCCCTTATGTACCCCCCCACTCACACACATACACATACACATGCACATACACATACACATACACTTAGTATACTTATTTGATCACTCTTGTGTTTGATTCGAATTTATTTTCCTTGCCTCAATTCTCTTAAATTAGTGTTTATCCTAGGATACACAGCAGACCAACTGCAAAAGGATTTTCTGCAACACTTTCCAAAAGTGAATGTTCTAGAGCCCGTCTTATACTAACTACCTTAGAGTCTTTGCTTTGCTTGCATGGACTTGGAATCTGAGATTTTAACAGGCTAAACTATAGAGGCAAATTGAAGCCCATCATTTTAACCCATCACATCGCATTTGCTTTCTTTCACTGAAGAACTCCTTACAAATGTTACACATTTGGCTTCTATTTCCCTTGTCTATTCCATTTAAAGATCATAACATTTCTCCTTCTTTAAAAAGCATTCTTTCTAAGGTCTGAAAAGGACAACTGTAATATATCTGTAGTAGTACTGTTTGCTAACATTTTAAAAATGAGTCAGTGTTTAGCTGGCAATAGAGTCAAGTTAAACATAAGAACATACTTTGCTCAAAATTTGAGTAAATTGTGTTATTTCAGTCTTCTTTTGCTAAATGCCATTAAACAAAAGAAGATAGGCCTGATTTAGACAGTGTAGTGCCACTGAGATAGAGCTGGGCAGATGAGCATCTAGAGAGAGTTTTCTACATCAGCAGTGCAACTATACAATTTATAGTATTATTGCAAGCCTTCAAGTACTAATGGAGGCATGCCAAGGTATTTTATGATTTGTGAAGAATAAGCACTCACTGAAGCAGGAATTATGTCATCTTATCTCACTGGTGTTACCTTTTGCGTGTAGCTGTCCCCCCAAAGCCTCATACAGTCCTACAGTGGCTTCTGGAGTTTGTGCACAATGAGGGAAGGTGTGAGCACTACACCCTCGCCCTGGGGTGTGCAATCTGTATGACAGCATAAGGAAGGGAGAGGCTAGCTGGGTGTCAAAGCTGCTGCTTCTCCCTTTGTTCTTGCTCTTTTCTGCTGTCACGAATGGCTACTCTGTCCCATGTGATGCTCTGTGTTGGAGCCAGCCAAGTATAGATTAAAACTATGTATGTCTGGAGTTGTTTCTGCATCTTCTAATCTGTTTCATTGATCCTAGCTCTGTTTCTTGGCAGTACCATGCTGCTTTTATCACAACATCTTTGTAGTATCTTCAAGTCAGGGACTGTTACCTGCCCTGCCTTGCCTTTGTTACCCAGAATTTACTTTGTATTCTAGGTCTCTTCTGGTTCCATATAAATTTTAGGATTATTTTCTCTAATTCTATGAGCTGTGCTATTGCAATTTTGATTAAGACTGCATCTTACCCTACCAAGAACAAGAAATATCTTTTCATATTTAATATTGTGTGGCTTTCACTATAGAGGTCTTTTGCCTCCTTCATTGCAATAATTCTGCTTTAGTTACTCTTCACTCGTTGCTGGGACAAACACCCAACACCCAAAATGAAGGAAGGAAAGGTTTACTTAGTTCACAGCTACTGGAGGTTTCAGTCCATATTCAGCTGGCCTAAGGCCGAGTGGAACAGGGCAGAGAGCATCCAGTTCATGGCGGTGGAACAGCAATAATTGAAACAGAGGCAACCAACCAACCAAGGGAGCAGAGAGCAGCAGCTCTAGTCTGCCTCTCTGTCTCTCTTTAAATTAGCCTATCAGCCTCAGGCCACATCCATAGTCTCAGCACTAGTTAGACCATAATCCCAACAGTAATCCCAGTGGATCATCATTCAAGTCTCAAACTCTAAAAGTCCCCACCCATGACTCCATGAGGCTTTTGAGGGACAACTAGACATAAACCATAAAAGGTTCCTATGTATTTTATTTTTGGGGTGCTATTGGGAGAAGTGTTCTTTTCGTAATTTCTCAGTGAGTTTGTTATCTGTTTACAGGAAGGCCATTGAATTTTTAATGTTGACTTTATATCTAGCTATGCTACAGAGCTTGTCATTAAATCTAGAAGTCTTTGGTCAAATTTTTAGGATCCATGAAGCGTATCTAGTCATCTGCAAATAATGATGAGTTAACTTCTTCCTTTCCTATCCTTATTCTTATTTATTTCTCCTTTCTTAATTGCATTGGCTAATGTTTTCAGAACTATACTGAATAAAAGTGGTGACTCTGGACATCATTTTCTTTGTCTAATTTTAGAGCGAAAACTCACATATTTCATCCATTTAGTATGGTGTTTGCTGTTGATTTGTCGTAGGGTGCTTTTATAGATTGAAGCACTATCTATTCAAATTTTCTGTAGGGATATTTTATCATGCATGGACTTATCAGACAGTTTTTATGCATCTATTGAAGTAATAATATAGTTTTTGTCTTGCACTCTTTTAATATGGTATGCAATATTTTTTAATTTGAACATATTGCTTGTTTGTGTTCATGAATTTATTCACATGGTTTTTTATACAAGTACCTTTTTTTCTCAGCCAATTTTGAAAGATAGTTTTGCAGAATACATCAATCTGAGTTGTAAGTTGTTTTATTTTAGGGCTTGAAATACTTCATTCTACATCTCCTTCACTCATGGATATGAGATGTGAGTTGTGCTATGATTCAAATAGATTTTCCTTTATAGGCATTTTAAAAAATTTTCACTAAAAGTTTTTATTATCCTGTTCTTATATTGAATTTCTGGAAACTTGACAATTATAGGCTTTGGTATAGAACTCTTTTATCATGACCAATTGGAATTCTATATACTTCATTTATGTGAATGGCAAATTATTTTTCCCTGGTTGGGAAGTTTTCTGCCATGATGCCTGTGAATAGATATTTTTGATAAATCTTAGGTTTTAATAGTTGTTAACTGCAATCCTATATCTTAAATTCTGTCCTTGCATTGATGCATTCTGCTGCTTATACATTCAGTGGAATTTTTAATTGCCTGGATGTCTGTTTGAATCTGTGTAATGTATCACATTTCTTTCCTATTTGGATGTTCATGGTTCCCATCATTTTCCTAAATTCCTCTATTTTTTTTTCTTTTTACTATATCTGCTCTAGAGTTACTAAGCATATCTTTCACTGTGGTTGTTATTTCTGCAGTTATCTGAGAAATTATTTCTGCTTTGATTCTTTTCACCTGATCTTAGCCAAAAGGGCGAGAAGCGATGCTTTGATTCTTTTCTAGGGCTTTGTTCATCTACTTTGTTACCACCTCAGGGAGTTCAACTGAGCGCCTTTCAGATTGTTTACCTGACTGCTCCCTTGGTTTGTCTTTGGTGACCCAAAAATCTTAGGCTGCATCTTGTTGAACTGTCTTCTCATTTTATATTTTTTATGTTAGTTTCTGAGTTGAAGCTTATAAGTTGCCAATGGTGAGAAGCTTCATTGCTAATATTTAGAGCCCATGGGAAATGACTGCTTCTCAGAGGTATCTTCCAAGAGTAGCTGGCTTTTGGGTTTAGAGGTTTTATGCAGGATCCTACATCTTCAATTTATTTTGAATGAAAAATTTTTGGCTATATGGCCCAGCCCATGGTTCTTTGGCCCTTGCCTACAGTATTTTCTATGACACTTAGGCAATCTGAATCTTGGTATACCAAGACAAACAATTCATAAGAATAATTCTGTCATTTTGGCTAAAATGATACAATCAGAATTAATAGTAATGTCAAACTTTGAGAAACTGAGAAAACTACTAACTTGTCACCTTTAAGCATGTAAACTAGAGTTGTGGTTATATAACAAATCTAAAATGAATCAGAAAATTATATTTAGTAAATAAGCCTGAATTATGATGATTTTACTCCCAGGGGAGGAAGTTTTAAGGTGGTTAGGGGAAAAAAAGAGAAATGGAAGAAAAGAATGAAATTAGAAGCAAGGCTGGAAGAGAAAAGATCATGCAAACTTTGGGAAACTCGTGAAGGAGACAGGAGGAGAAGAAAGAAGAAATAAAAACAAGAACAGAACAACAAACTATCAACCATGTTTACACTCTTAAGAAGATTAAAACAATCAAGAAAAAACAAAACAAGCAAAAATAAGAAAAGTTAAAAAAAAAAAAAGAAACAAAAAGTCCACTTCAAGGGACTTCAAGGCACTTCAAGACATGTCTCTGCTCATTGGTAGGTAGTGTGGGCAGACAGAGTCCAGATCTGAACTGATTAGTCCTGGCAAGTCAGCCGTGGCTTTATGCTGAGATACTGGATAATCTCAGTGAGCGTAGACTTTCAGTTTCACTGAAGTTCAGGCTGGTTCCTGGCTGTAAGGCTGGAGTCTGATTGGCTCAGCCTGCAGCAGTCTGTGTACCTCCTGCTGGCTTGAAATCGACTCCGTGACCGCATCACTTGGAGCCTGTAGATGCAGCGGGGCCACTCAGAACAGCCGCTGTTCCGAGTGGAGCTCAGATGGCCCCTTTCTAAGATGATTACTAGCCAGTTGCCCTCTCCTGAAGGATGTCAGAACCTGAGTAACTCGCTAAAGACTTCTGTGGGACACTGCATCCGCTGCTCTGAGTGACCGGTATGCTTCTCCACAGAGGTTTTGGAGGTCATCAGTAGTCACAACATTTCTGAAGGGTCGCGCTGCCCCTCCCACCAGTGAATATGGCCTCAGGGAGAAAGTGCTCCCAGCTACCTCCTTCTTTGTCATTGGCGTCTCTTTCTTCAGTCTCCCCAGGGGCTTTAAATTCACTTCTTGGTCCCAAGGACCCTCTTCCCTCCTTCTCTTCCTTACATTGCTCGATGTTGATATTTTTTATCTCCAGTGTCTGGAGACATCAAATCTCAGAGAGGTTCTTGTGTGTTGATCAGCGCTCCACCATCTTCCTGGAAGTCTCTAGGAAGCTATTTCAGTGTGCAATTTCTTCAGGATTTTTAGCACGTAGTGATGTCAAATTTTGCCAAAAGGCTTTTTTCTGCATCAATTGAGATAATCATTGAGCTTCTTATCCTTGATTCTATCTTATGGTATATTACACTTACTGATTTATGCTCCTGAATTTAACTTGATAATGGTACATCATCTTTTAAATGTGTTTGTCCATTTAGTTTGCAGTATTAAAGAATTTTGTGTCTATGTTCATTAAGAATATTAGTATTTAGTGATTTTGTTTTGCCAAATTTTATTATTAGGGTGATAATTGCTTTGTAATATGAGTTTAAAAACACCCTTTCCTTTCTATTTCATAGAATAATTTGAAGAGCACTGCTTTAGATCTTCTTTATAAGCCTGATAAAATACAGCAATTAATCCAGCTAATACAACATTTTATGTTGGGTAACTGATTGCTACTTCCTCAACCTACTTTCATGTTATTGATAATCTTTAGTTTTGATATTCTCTCAATTTAACTTTGGCAGATTGTATTATCTAGAAATTTATAAGTATTTCTATATTTTCCAGTGCATTTGAATATATTTTTCAAAGTAGCTCCTAATGATCAGAAATATCTGTTTAATATCTCCATGTTCATATTTGATTTTATTATTTTGGGGCCTTTCTTTTGCTTACTGCCACTAAGGGTTTATCAATTATAATTAACTTATAAAAAATCAATTATGTTCATTGATCGTTTGTAATGTTATTTAATCTTTCTCATTAATTTCAGCTCTAATAATTATTTTTCTTTCCTCTTCTAATATTAAAATTTTACTCATCTCTGTTTCCTAAGATTTTGAAATAGATCATTAGAGTACTTGAAATCACTGTGGTGTTTTGATGTGGTCACCAACAGCCATGCATGTCCCTATCAGAGCTACTTCACAGTTTCCTACAAATTCTAGCCCACTGTATTCCTGTTTTCCAGATTCTAGACTCTTGATTTTAAGAAATGACCCATTAATCATTCAAATATACATTGTTTAATCTGTTTTTATATATTTTCTACAGCTTTTCTTGCTCTTGATTTCTAGTTTCAGTCCACCAATCTCTGATAAAATGCAAGTAATTACTTCAATTTTTGTATCTGTAAAGACTTATTTTTATGGCCTAAAATATGCTTTAATTCCTGGGAGCTTTTTCTTTTCTTATTTAGTCCAGGGTCTATAGGGTCTCACTCTGTAGACTGGACTCATAGTGATTCTCCTGTGTTCAGCCTCCAAGTGCTAGAATTACAGGTACAGCACACCCAATCCCAATCCTGTTTCAATGCGCCCTTGGGGCAGGGCCAGCAGGGCATGCTGGAATCCAGTGCTCGTCCCTGTGTCTGCCTAAGCAGGTGCTTTAGTCTGCTGAGCTATCTGGCTGGTCCATGGTCTGCTTTGGAAAACATGCTACGAACTGCATTTGTTGGATGGAAGATTTTATAGATGTCTGTTACGTTCACTTGATTTATAACGTAGTTTAACTCTGAAGTTCCTTTGCTGATATTTTTGTCTGGCTGCTTTATCTATTTCTGAGAGTGGGGACTAAAAATCATGTGCTATTATAGAACTGTGATCTATCTTTTCTTTTACGTAGAATGGTTTGTTTTATAAGATTCAATATGTCACTGTTGCCAGTATATATTGAATTGTATCTTGTTGGTGGATTTTTCCTTCTACCAATATATAGTGGCCTGTGTTTCTTCTGACCAAATTTATCTTGAAGTAGGTTCTACTGGATATTAATAAACTATTCCTGCTTTTTAAAAATATTAAGTTTGTAACAATGTCATATGTTATCCTTTCACTTTCAGTCTGTAAATGTCTTTGCCAGCAAAGTATTTTTCTTGCAGTCTGTGTGTGTGTGTGTGTGTGTGTGTGTGTGTGTGTGTTTTAATGTATTTAATACAGGGTCTGCAGGATCTCACTACATAATTGAACTCATAGTGGCCCTTCCTGTTTTCAGCCTCCCCAGTGCTAGGATTACAGGTGTGTGCCACCACACCCAGTCTCAGTGGTCATCTCAGTGCATCCCAGGAGTGGAAGCTGCATGGCAGGCCCAGGGATCTAACTCTGGCCCCTGTGCTCTGCCTAAGCAGGTGCTTTAGCCTGCTGAGCTATTTGGCTGGCCCACGTCTGTGTATTTTAATTGCTAAATGCAGACCATTTCTATTCAAAATTATTATAGAAAAGCATATGCTAATTACTGTCATTTTATGGCCTGTTATGTTTGGCTCTTTACTAATTATCATTGCCCTATCTGTTCTTTTTCTTATGTGTGTAGGCTTCCATTATTTATCTTCTTCAATGCTGGCTTAGTGTATATAAATCATTTCTAGCTTACTTGAAGGTGTTTATTTTACCTTTATTTTTAAGAACTCTTTTCTGGATATAGTACTCTAGGATAGATTTATTTGTTTGAAGGTCTTGAGATACATCATTTGATGCTCTCTGGCATTTAGAATATATGCTAAGTAATTTGATATTATTCTCATGAGTTTGCCTTTATAGATGGTTTGTGTTTCCATCTTTAAGCTTGAAGTATGTTTTTCTTTCACTGTTTTGTACTTTTATCCTTTTAGCTATACTATGATGTACGGAAATTATTTTCTAGCCATCTCTTTGGAACTTTAAAATCCTCCTATATCTGGAATTATTATCTTTCCCAATTTCTATCACGTTATGCATTTTTTCATTCCTTCTATGTATTTCCTTCCTTCATTTATTCAGATGTTTTGCTGTATTCTCTTTGAATTCATTGATTATTATAAAGGAATACTACTTTTATTTTTTTTATCTGCTTTTCATCTACCACAAAGTCATTGAAGCCAGTAATGACAGAATCACACATTTTTGAAGGACTCATGTTCCTTTGTTTTTCATATTCCTTTTATTTCAGTGATGATAGTCACACATACATTAGATGTAAGCATCTTGTCCACTTTTACATGAGTCTTTGTCTTGATAGTGTCTTCTAGAGTACTGGGTTGTTGTGAAATGTTGAATATATTCCCAAAGGGGCTATATAATACAAGTTTCCCTAATACTTTTCTGATAGTGTTAGTGTCTTTTGATGCCATGCAATATGTTGATATGTAGGGGCCCTGATTTCTCTGTCTCACTAGCACAGGATCCTTCTAGTGGATCAAGCAAATTTTTCTAGCCACTGAAGTGTATGTGTCATGGTATACGTGTATTTTGTGATAAATGAACTAAAATTCACAGTAATTATTTTAATTAGTAGTAGTAGTTGTAGTTGTAGTTGTAATAGTATTTGTGTGTGTGCAGGGTCTCACCACGCAGATCCTCATGTTTTCAGCCTCTCCAGAGCTGGGATTTCAGGCGTGTGCCCCCATGCCTGGACTTGGTCGCTGGGTCTGTGCACCGAAAGACAGGGCCAGCATGGCAGGCAGTGCCAGGGAATGAACCCCAGCCCCTGCACTTGCCTAAACAGGAGCTAAGTCCTCTGACCTTTCTTGTTGGCCCTTTGCAGTGATTATTTTAACCATAAACTAATCTGTAAGCTAATTGTTTTATAGATTTCTGTCTTTTAATATTTAGTATAGAATAGTAATGTAGTCAGTTTTAAGACTATTCCACTTAAGATAATTTTACTCTATCAGTCCCATCATATTGAAAAATGAGTATTTTCTACTTTTAAGTAATGTGTTTTTAATCCATAAAATAAAATAAAACTCCTCAGAGCACGAACGCAAAGAATATGCATATGCTATGTTATTTTACCTTCTCTTACTCTTGGGCAATGCAGTTGACTTCCTTGAATGTCATGTTACTCTACCTTGTGCCAAGTGGGATACTTGCAAGAATCTGATGGAAGCTTTAAATAAGAAAGAAGAAAAATGTCATCTGACAATATGTAATTTATTTACTTTTTTGGTAAAAGCAACATAAAATAATGTGAAATGTTCAGGAAAATTGGATTCCAAACATTCAGTGATGTGCTTATGGTGTCATCTCAGTCCATCCTAAACTATATCTTCCTGTTCAGTACTCTATTCCCAATGCCTACAATGGATTTATGATTGATGCTAAATGACATAACTAAGTATATGCCCACATTATTACTCTACTTATACAAGCTCTGATAAATCATCCTTTAATATTTACTGAATATGAGGCTGGGCAGATAGCTCAGCAGACTGAAGCACCTGCTTAGGCAGACAGAGGGTTCAATCCCCGACCTGTCGTGCTGGTCCCACCCCCAGAGAACACTGAGACAGGAATTGAGACTTGGTGTGGTGGCACATGCCTGTAATCTCAGCACTTGGGAGGCTGAAAAAAGGAGGATCACTACAAGTCCAATCTGTATAGCGAAATCCTATAGACCCTATATATGTATATATATTTATTGAATATTCCACGAAGCATCTCATTCTATCTTAGAAGAGTTCTACCTGTCTTCTTTACATGGATCCTCTTCATTATTAGAATTCTTTGGTCTTTCTCTAATTCTGCAAGATCTGCCCTTGTAAGTTGACATAAAATGATCCCTCTACAGGTGATTATTATTTTATTTATTTATTTTTAGTTTTACTAGTGCATGTTTGCAGCACGGTGCATAATATTTGTGTTCTTCGCATGGAGTTTCTACATGTATTCAGAACATCTTAATTTCTTTACCCCTTTCTCTCTTTTCTGTCCCCTTCACTATCTCTTGCTCTTCTTCCTAGTTGAGAAAGTGCTGTCTCCATACTTCCTAGTATCCATCTTCTATTTTGCTTTTCATTTATAATTTGGGTTTGTCATGTAAGAGAAGCCATGCAATATTTAAGGTTGTGTGTCTGATTTATTGCATCTAACATTATGGTCTCTAGTCACACCCTTTTTCCTACAAATTATTGAAGTTTATATTTCTTTATGGCAAAGTAATATGATTTTGTGTATAAAACCACTTATTCTTTATCTATTCATCTCTTGATGGGCATATACACTGCTTCCAAAATTCACAGTTATGCTGCTAAAAACATGGGTATGAAAACATGGGTTTAGTGACATTGGCCATTTTCCCGCTAAGTCATTCAGTTGTCACCCATTGATCTTAGTTTATAAATTATTAAATATCCTAGTGGGTCTTCTTGGGAAGGGTTCCAATTTATAAGCATGCTTTAAAATATGTAGCCGGTACTGAATTAAGTATCTCACATCTAGTCATCATTCTTGTTCTGGGAGGTATGTGATCTCCCAGAACATTTCCTGAGATCATATTTCAGGCAAATTGATACAATTTTCTAACATTAAGCATTCAGTTGCTTAAAATTCCCAGAATTTTATATAGTGTATGATGGCTAACGTTAGCACAAATGTAAGTCATATTATTTGACAAGAACAGTACATTAAATAACTGCATACACTATGATATTGTGCCCATGTATAAATAAACGAACACAGAATATTTTTAAGAAGTCATTGAAACATTTATAACAGTTGTTTTCGTTTTACTGACTAGCAGTCCACACAGATTATGCTTTCTTTCATTTATAAATTAGCCTAATTCATTAAAACACAAAAACTATTTCCCTCATTAGTTAAGTTTATGAGGTTTTGAATTAAACATTTTTCCTTCAACAAAGACTTCTCAGATCCTTAGTATGCCAGTGTACATTGTTGATCTATGCTATCAAGTTTTGCTCCAGATGCTGAAATTACAAAAATTGTTATTCATGGTGCAATACATGCAACTAGCACATGCCACAGAATGGAAGCTGAAAGAGGCTGCCAACGAAGTACATAGGAAAAGCTTGATTTCTAAATCAAACTAAACATTAATCTTTTCACTGTAATACTTATTAAATGATACTGACTACTCCAATAAATATCCCATTATTTTGATTTTAAAACTAGAACTAGCAACAGAAGTTCTCTGGCTTCATAACCGTAACTCTAGAAGTTCATGAATGTATTTTGGAGATAGTCTAAGAATTTGTTAATAAGCTGTTTGTTTGTTTGTTTTTATAACCTGTGATTGAACTCCGAACCTTGTACTTGCTGGGCAGGCACTTGTGCCCCTGATATCTTCCCAGCCAATAAGCTTTTGAATTATTAACTTATCTTTTTAAATTACTTTACAACAACCAATAAAAAGTATATTTTGATTAATACAGAATATAGCAACCAGATCTAATACAGTTATTTAGTTTACATCTCTAAAGAAACTTCTTTCCTAATATGTTGCACTTTTAGAATTCTTCTCTTCTTGCTTCTATTACAGAATTAACAATATTTTGCAATTTAAATTTCCTCCAGCTACTACATACCCTTGCCTCATTGTATTACTTTACAAGACTCAAGCTGGCAAAGGAATTTAAGTTAAAGCTGTATTTGAGAGTAAAGGTTTCATTTTTTACATCTAATTTAATCTAATTTTGTAGGAAAACAAGCTGTTGCACGTTTTGTTCAACTTCTGTGTAAGGTTTTCAAGGTTGTATGACTATTGTTTCTTTCTAAAGGCATGATTAATATTTATGGCTTTGCCTGTTCTTTTTTCCTTCTTAGTTTTAATGAGCCAGTTAAGTAACTTAGGGTTGTTTTAGCTCTAGAATTCTTTGAAACTTATATTCTAGTTTATTTGTTTGTATAGGGCTAACAATACCCTCCGTTGTATTGCATTCGTTCACTCATTCAAAAATACATACTGTACTCCAGTTATGAGATGGATGCCACTCCATCAGCATTGGCCATCTATACAAAGTCAAATAAAGGGCAGTAGTTTTGCTTCAGATACCAATTTTCTATAATATTCAAATCCGATATGTGAATAACTCATCTTCAGTTAGTGCAATGAGGGAGTGATTATAAGTGAAGAGAGTGAGCAAGAGGTATATGTGATTTATTTTTAAATGGTAAACATAGGATAGCACATGTAAAGTGGTAAGGACAACCATTTACCAGGGATGATATTCCAGAATCCAAACGCGAATATAATGTTCTTCTGTTGCTGGACAGAGCTGTAAGAGTATGGTTCTCACTTGGGTCAGAGTAGTATGATGAGTTGGATGGACAAATCTCTTGACTACTTGTGTTCTGATCTGTAGAGCTAAATGAAATAAAATGTTCATAGTGCTTATATAATCTCTTTTAATGTCTTTAAATATAAATGACTTTGCTTAACCACAACAACAAATTATCTTTAAAAAAATTATATCTTCTCATAATCCTGAACATTTTTTTGTTAATAGTCACTTATGACAAATTCTCACCAATGATAAGAGCTGCATATACGTGTTATATGTCATAGGAGAATTAATCTAATAACACAAAAAGGTACACAGTGCATAAAATACTGTGGAGCCCAGCCCTCACATTGGAATGGCTGGAGTTTTGGTACATACATGTTCTTAAACTCTCCATTGGTGCTCGGGAATATGGGCCTTATATGTTCCCTGAGAGTTCATCTTAATATGACGACCATTATATACTGCAAGCATGTGTTAATAAAAGATTCAAATTAAAATATCTAGTAGCGAACAAATGAAAAAGCTATATTTTTTCATCAATTTTTTCTAACAGTTCAATTATTTGTATATTGCCATTTTTATAACACTAAAATAGAAAAAGACTTTTTTGCTCTTCCCTACCAATTTATTTTTTATTCATTGTCATTCTTATAGTTTTCTCTTCCCTCTCAGCATTACTTATCAGTTTCTTTTCCTATGATTGAAATAGTGCATGATTTTAAGAAAACAATTAAAAAACAGTATCTAAAGATTATCTAAAGGTTTGTTTTAAGAAAACCAAGAAATCATTTTACTATTTCTGCCCAATTTTTTCTCTTGATAAATGTTTTCAGTCTTCAAGAGTCTAAAAAAAAACAGTGTTCTACACTGTATAGCTCAGCTATTAGAAGTCTAATAAGCTGTTTTTCTCATAAGGAAATATGTAATTCTTATAAATTAAGCTCACATTCATGAAATACAATATGGAGATGTCTTTTCTTTTCTCTTAAATAATAAACTGATACCCTAACAGAATCACTGTAGCCATTATTTTCTAAATTGTGTTATATTATGAAATAACAGTGTGTTATAAAAATACAATTATCACATCTTTAAAAACTAAACAAAGAAAATTGTTTTTCCTTCTGCCACTAAATTTTAAAACATGATTTTTTTCTTAATTATGTACAAGTCAGAAAATACCTGTTCTCATCTCTCGCATTCGACTGCTTTGGACATGGCTTCTTAACATTGCCAAAGACTACATTTTAATAATAAAGCTAACAAACATTAGAAGTAAAATATTAAATTCCCTGAATTGTGTTACTCCCAAAGTGAATTAGTCCTGCAAATTTTAGTCAACAATATTAGGAAAAATCTGAAAATGAATAGAGTTATTTTGGGGGAATTAATAGGGAACCATGTAATGATATAGTTTTAGTTGACTTGCCTATATTAAAATATGCTAGTGGGCTGGCAAGACAGCTCAGCAGACTAAGCACCTGCTTTGGCAAGTGCAGGGGCCAGGGTTGGATCCTCAGTCCTGTATGCCACAGCAGGACCGCCCTGGATGTGTGCTGAGCCAGTGACAAAGTCCTGGCATGGTGGCGCACCCCTGCAATCCCAGCCATAGGGAGGCTGAACAGAGGATCACTGTGTGACCAAGCTGCATAGTGAGATCCTGCACCAAATACACAA
Source organism: Myocastor coypus (assembly GCA_004027025.1). Classification (NCBI taxonomy): domain Eukaryota; kingdom Metazoa; phylum Chordata; class Mammalia; order Rodentia; family Myocastoridae; genus Myocastor; species Myocastor coypus. The sequence continues at coordinate 48,001 of PVJA010007699.1, forward strand.
ACGACAAAGAAATGCTAGCTATTTTCTTTAAAAAAAAAAAAACAAGGAAATGAACATGGCAAATGGTGTCTTGAGACTCCCTCCAGTGATGGCTATGTGATTAGGGGCTGAGAATAACCTGGAAGTCTCTATTTTTTACCCTAAAGTATGAAAAATGCTCTACTTACATAATGTCACCAAAGTAAGATATGGGGGGAAATGTTTAGATACATTAAAGATCTGATAAGAAAGATGTGGCTGAGCAAGTCTACACTGCAGCTTCCTGCGTAGTGCTATGAGAACACACACTACGGTCACAAAATAAATGTATTGTAAAGTGAGTGGCAGTTTTTGTTTGTTTGTTTGTTTGTTTGTTTTGGAACCAGAGATCAAACTCAGGACCTAGCACTTGCCAGGCAGGCAGTTGGGCACCTGAGCTATCTCCCCAGCCCCTGATGAGTGGAAGTTATTGTCTTAGCTTATGGTATATTTTTTCTATCTATTTTATGAATTTATTTTTTGTGGGACAAATGCAGGACGTTGGCCGTTTCAGGCATGCGATTTTATGCTAAGCTATATTCCTAGCTCCACTTTTCTTGGCTTAAAGTAGAATCCTTTGTGAGATTTTCAGATACTGTCTAGGCATTTTTTAATCCTAGAAAATAATGAAAATTTTGGCAATACAACTATACACTCAGCTAAAATTTCCACTCTCTCATTTGTCTCTCTGTTTCATTTCTTCAAGAATGAAATGAAGAATAGTCAAGAGTTCCAGCTCAGGCGATTCTAACTACTGGATGAGTTTTTCTTCAAGCGCGAAATCTCTGACTTGTTGCTTTCCAGTCTTCCTGCCACTCCTGGGCACCACGCCAGGGATCAGTACGGGGGCGGGTGCTGCAATGCTCATGGTAAAGCTTCTCAGATATTCTAAAGATCTGTGTTATGTTACTTCTGTCACAAATTCCATATGTAATTATTCTTCATTCTGCTTTGCTTTTTAGAAATCTCACCAAATATAAGCAAATTCTGATTCTCTAATTCAAAAAAGTAGCGCCAGCCAAATAGCTGAGCAGAGTAAAGTGCCTGCAAGCAGGTGCAGGGGCCAGAGGTTCAATCCCGGGGCTTGCCATGCTGGCCCCGCTCTGGGGTGCACTGAGGTGCAATTCAGACTGGGTGTGGTGCTGCATGCCTGTAATCCCAGCTCTTGGGAGGCTGTAAAAAGGCAGGTCACTACGAGCCTGATCTAGTAGTGAGATCCTTAACACCCTGTCCCCTAGACCCTTCCTTAAAATACAAAAAAAAAAAAAAAAATTAAAAGGAGGCATTTTCCAGGGACACAATGAAGGCAAACCTCTGACCTTTACCACCGCTTTAAGGTGCATATCATCAAAGGCAAAGTTGTAAGGTCTGCTTAGAATCTGAGGATTAGAATCTTCCAGGACACTGGACAAAGTGCTTGGAGCTTCTGGTCATTGGTTTTGTTATCTTTAATTTTAGAAGATGATGCAAACTCCACCTGAATGACAGATTTCATTTTTCTGTGTAACATTCTTGCTACTAGTATTACTAGCATAGTAATTACAGCAAACATTCATTGAGCACCCAGCATGTTAAACATTGTGCCAAGAGCTTTACATGAAACTCATTTAACATTCCACTCATTCAATGAAGTGGGTAACAAGTTATGTTGAGTTTGTGGATGAGAAAACTGAGGTACAGAGAGCAAGGTAACTTAACTAAGACATGCAGGCAAATGCCCCTCTGTTAAACACTAGGAGTCCAATATGATTCAGATAAGCTATTGTGCTCCTTTAAATAATTATATAACTCTATGATTTTTAAGATGGAGTTGCTATTAAGGACAACCACTAATACTGATTTTCTTATAATTGCTCTACTTAGCCAAGTAGAAATAATTTCCCTGATGAATAGAACCTGTATATCTGAACCTTTCTTATTTACTGGAAACAAGAATTACATCTTCAGTAGTTGAATCTATGGAGCATACTGACTTAGATAACATCACACTAGTTTTAAAACCCTCGTCTAACTCTCTGCACCCCCAATAAAACCAGACACATGCAGTTTAGTGGGTATATCGGCTTACTCATTTTTAATCTTTTTGCCTGCAATGAACAAACAGTTATCATAAATTACAAATCTGAAGTTTTATGAAAGAGGAATTAATTTTATTAATGTTCTAATATAAAACTGCCATCGAGAAGGTGCTATGATTAAAACTGTACAGCATTCATCAGCCTTGATTTATAGGGTCTTTAAATAGGTGATGTTATCTGAATTGGCCATCTATTCTTGTTTTTTTTTAATGTAGAATAACTTACAAGGAGGAATCAGGTGAGCTGAGACTGCTAGATGAAAAAAATAACAATAATATAACTTACCAATTCATGGGAACCTTTCATCACACAATTGCAATGTCCTTTACAATCACAAATTCATAAGCGTCATAAATGGTCTGTAGCAAGGAGTGCTATCTATTTAATTAAAATGTCAAGTTAGTGACTATAACTTTGTAAGGTGAGTGAAGGAGGAAGTGGTAGATGGCCTAGTTTCTGACGTGAAGCTGCCTCTCGCGTGGGGGAAGGTGTGTTGGCGCTCGCCAGAGAGGCGGCCCAGGGGCTGCTTGGAGCCGTGGAGGGTGAGCGAGGAAACCCTGAACATGAGTCCACGAGTCCGTTTCTAACTGTGCCACGCATATTCTTTGCCTTGTCATGCGAGTTGTGCAACATCCTTGCTTTACCATTCTTTGTATGTAAGAGGGAAAGAAATAAATTCCAATTTTCTTTTTCTGTTAGCAAAGAGCATTCTTCCCAAACTTTCTAACACCTTTTCTGGCAGAAAGAATATCCTGCTCTTAGGTCCAGTGCTAAAATTAGTCATTTCTGAGACATAAGGTAGAATAAGAAAATTACTGTTATCTAGAAAGCATTACAGTTGAATGAAAGGAGATATAAATTTAGTCTCTTTCTTACCACTTTATAAGACTAAGAAGTGCTGCCCTTTCCGTGCTTATATTTTACTTACGTGTAACCTTGTAAAGGTTGCATGGTTTATAGGCTGGAGATGCTGAAGAGATAACAGAAAGTTCTCCCACTTGAGTTGTCATGGAGTCAGAGAGAAATTTGATTCTATACAGTATTTATTCATTGCTGGGATGCCAAGTAAAATATACCAGATTTTTAATTTGAAGCTTATGACTACTTTCTGATCTGTCTAAATTTTCTAGCAATAAAACTCTACCTTAAATAAATAATCATTAGTCAATGATTTTTCTTTTTTTAATTAGGACCTGTGTGTAGGCCATGGTATTTCTGCTGTGGGGAGGTGGTACGGGTACATAACGTGCTCAGTCCTTCCCTTTGGTCCCGTCCCTTCCCACCTCCGTCTCTTTGTCCCCTTCCTTGTCTGCCGTTTAGTACGCATTTGCAGCACATGCTCTACTTGCCTGTGTGCAGCTGGTGCGCATGTGTGACACACCACAACTTCTTTTCTGATCCTTCTTCCCCTCCTCTCTCTACCTCCAGCCCTGTTCCTCTTCCCCTTTGAGAAAAATTTATTTTCTTAATCCCCATTATCTGTCTTTTCTTTTGTTCTTCATTTATACTTTAAACTTCTCGTATAAAAGAAACCAGAGGATGTTTTCTTTTGAAAGAGTGGATTGATTGATTGATTCATTGATTCATTGATTGATTTTGCATTTTAGCGCAGAGTCTATAGGGTGTCACTACTAGATTGAGTTCATTGTAATCTGCCTATTTATAGCCCCCCAAAAGCTGGGATTACAGGTGCCCACCACCACACCCAGTCTCAATTGCCATCTCGACATGCCCAGAGAGCAGGGCCAGCATGACAGGCCTGGGGATAGAATCTCTGGCATCTGTGTCCACTTGCAGGTGCTTTAATCTACTAAGCTATTTGGCCAGCCCGTGAAAGAATGTTTTAATGATATTCAAAAAACTTGTTATCTTAAAGCATAAAATTTTAGCAGATATACCTTAGACTACCTAGATGGTTACTCTATAATAATTTTTAAGTTTTAAAGCTACACAACTGCAATTTATTTGCTTGTACTTTAACCTGAGTCACATTTTAATTTATGTGACCTGCTTTGTATTGTTATAAAATGTGCATATACTCATTGTTTACACCCTATATTCAGTCTGATTTATGCCAAAGTGTCCCAAGTTAAAGTACAAAAAAAAGTAGAATAAAAATTATACTCATTACTGAGTTCACTGACATTTATAAAGCAAAAGACATCCAAATACCAAAAACAGTGAAGACAGGACAGAGTTGCTCCATGTTCTCTCTAAGAATTATACTTAGAAATTCATAAAAGTTAATTGTAACAACACTCATGGCTGCTACTTAGGCTGTTAATAAGCATGGGAGGGACCTGTGCTATACCCCGTGTTGTCAAAACACTGAACATTTAACTAGATAGTGCATTGCAATACAGAAGAATACAGACATTGAAAGGAAATGTGTGACGTAGGTGGGGCTCCTGAGCAAAGGCAGACCTGTGAGGCCCGAGTGAACTCAGTGGAATCCTGGGAAGGCAAATTAATGAGACTCTTGTTCTACAATGTACAGACGTACAGCAGTGTACAGCTATGTTTGGATAAAATGCTAGTGCTGAGAACACTGTGTCCCTCTCCTTCTCCGTTTTCTCTCTCCTCCTCTCCCCTCTTCTGTTCTCACCTCCTTTTTCCTTTCCTCTTTTTTTCATCATTTGCTCCTTCTTTCTCTTTCTTCCTCACCATTCCCTTTCTATTCCCTTCCTTTCCTTTTCAAAAACTAAGGACTGATGCAAGCTGTGTCACTTGGCATGCTGGCTCTAGATTGTGTTATAAAGGTTTTCTATTTTTTTGCATTAAATTTTTTTATTACTTTAAAAGTGTGTTATAAAGGTTTGCTGGTTAATACCAATACTGGTAGTGAGAGAAAAAAAAAAAAAGAGATATACAAATTTCATAAATAAACCTCCTGTTGGTAGAGTGCTTTAAAAGGTTTTAGCAACTAGGTAAAAGCGAATTTCAAAATTCCACACAGAACTTCTAAACATTTAAAAAGCACTGTATTCCTGGAGTTTTCTCCAAATCATGATACACTGAGAAATACTTATGGGACAGCTACAAAATGTAAGAGTGAGGAAAAAAAAAGGCTAGGTTCTGGTCTTTTAATCTGATTTGTGGCTTTAATGACCAGTGTCTTTTTGTGTGGTAGTAGTAACTTCATTTAAACCTATCTAGTTGACATGAATAGATAATGCCTTTTATCAGGCTTGTCTATTTTTCCCCTGGAATTTAAGTCTTATGTATCTATAAATCTACCCTCATTGGAACAGCAAGTCCACTACTGTTAAATAAAAGTCTCCTCAACAACCGCACTGTGTTCATAGCAATCTGTATGATATCAGGAGAGGAGAGTGTTTGGGTTTGTCTCTGTCAGACAGCCATCATCTGTAATGCATGTCTCATTACTTTACATCATTAAATGATATTTAACCTGGTAATATGATCTACGTTTCTTTGGCCTTTGTTCTCTGTCAAGCAACAACTAAGGTTACTTTTAATCTCATTTTCTTACCTTTCGGACATGTCTTGCTGGTGACAGCACTTTCTTCTTGCACTCATAAAGCTATTTTTCTGACGTTATTTTCCATCACATTCTCAGGAAAGGATAGGAGAGCTGTCCACTTTTGGGTGTCTTCCACAGATTTCCCATGACCGAGGAAACAAGCTGTTACCTAGCAACATGGCCCTTTCAGAGGTACTGTTACCAGCCTTGTAGAGCTCACCAAAGGAATTCCTGTGCTCCTAGAGCAGCACTAACTGTGAGTATTACTTACAGGGAGTTGTCTATACTGTGCCCAAACTGAATCTGGACCACAGAAATATCAATGATGGCAAAGAAGATAAACATGCCTCTACTCTTTATGGTCTTCAGGCTCATTTTGTCTGCAATTGTTTGCATCTGGCTGGGGTTTTGTTAAAGTGACAGCAATGTGTGCCTCTGTATGGGTTTCTTCCTCTACAGTTTCAGAACTAAAGAGAGCAGCAGAAGGGACAGTGTCTAATTCTTGCTTGAACTGTACTCAAACGAAACTCCTTCAAACTGGAGACAGAGAAGTAATTCTGGCATGTTCTTCTGCATCACAAATTTTTCCTTCTCTACTAGAACATTCCCATAAGGATATAAATATAGTGAACCTTTCCCACTTAAAACAAAAACGTTTTGGCCTACTTATTTCAATTTCCATTCCAGGGCAGTGTTATGCATGTAAAGCATTACAGCATGTGGAGGATTTTTTAAAGTGTTATCAGTGTTTTCTGCTTCATATTCTTCTCTTTCTGGTATCTCTTGAACTAACTCAATTGTTTTCATTCCATTACTGCATTGAACTGCTTCTGACAAGCTCATAAATGACTTTCAAGCTATTCAAATTCATAGGCAATCCCAAGTCCTTGTTCCTGGCCTAACTGCTGCCTGTGATCCAGCCAGTCACTCTCTTCTTGGGTTGTCATCTAGGACTCACCCTCCACCAGGTTTCTGTGCACTGTTAGTCTCTTTGCTGCTTCCTTCTTATGGCCCTGGTCTCTGGTCGCCAGTGTGTCCAGAACTCAGTCTTCAGAATTCCTTTTCTATAAACTCTCTCCATTCATGATGCTATCCAATATTTTGCAGTTTTGAAAACCATCTATATGTTAATGACTTCAAAATTTAAAACTACTAAACCTCTAAACACTACCACTCCTACTTCTTTGTCTTGAATTGCTGACTTATTATCTATTTGACATTCATCTTGAGTACCTATCGTGTTTGACACAGTGTGACAACTTGAGAAGTTTAAAAGGGTAATTAAGTGGCTCAGCAAGAGGCTGGCAGCCTTGCTTTGTAAGCATCCTGCACCTGTGCAAGAAGAGGGCACTGAGATGTTGTGGGTGGACGGGCTGCACACAATCTAAGGGAGGAAACGAGGCTTGTTCCCCTCCCTCTTTTGTTCTTGTTACTGTGCTGTCTTCTGCTGCCACGAACTGCTCCCCTCTGCCATGTGCCACTCTGCCATGGAGCGAGCCAGCAGAGTAGGGACTGAAATCTCCACAAACTGTGAGCTACATAAATCTTTCCTCCTTTCATTTTGGGTGTTGGTTATTTTGCCTCAGCAGTGACAGAAAAGTAATCAAGACAATATCTAATAAGTATTTCCATCTATCATTAAAAATCTAAACTTTCTACACCTTTTGCCCAAGTCATCTGCTTCTTTGTTCTCTAACTAGTCAAATCAAAAGCTGTGAAATCCTCCTTTCAGAAAAATATAGTTTTAGTCAGGCACAGGGGATCAGAGTTCTAGCCCCAACTCCACAAGCCTTATCCAACCCGCCCTTAAGGCAACCTGAGCCAGCCAAAAAAAAAAAAATCCTTCTCAAGAAAAATACAGTTTTTCCTCAGTACCCACATCCTATTCACCACAAAATCCACGAGTATTACCTTCATTAAATTTTCACCCCTCACCCCTTAAAGGCTACTTTCATGATAATCCCAGCACTCAGGAGGCTGAGGTGCCAGGAGCGTGTTGGAGACAAGCTGGGCTACAAAGTTGAGCACTAGGCCAGCCTAAACTGCACAGAGGAGGCCCTGTCTCACACAGACAAACCAACCAAAATAAATAAACAAAATAAACAACATGTTTCTCCTGAGTATCTTCAACGAGGGCTTTCAGGATAGTTCAGTGTTTGAAGCACTTGGGCAGCCAATCCCAGTCAGGCACAGGGGTCAACGGTCAGATCCCCAGGCCCATCAGAAAAGCAGCCTGAGACAGCCAAAAAAACAAAACAACAACAACAAAAAAATCCTTCCATTGAGTATCTTCAAACAGAGTACTTGGTGTTCAGTGATCCTATTAAAATAGAAGTTACTCTCCTGTCCAAACCTTTAATACCTCTCTCTCTCTCTCTCTCTCTCTCTCTCTCTCTCTCATGAAAAAGAAATAAAAAGCCTTACAAGGCATCAATGTACCTCACTTTTTTTTTTTTTTTTCTTTTCACTAAGGATCAGACTCAGGACCTTGCATTTGCCAGGCAGATGCTTATGCCACTGAGCAGTCTCCCCTGCCCAATATATCTGATTTTCTAAAAAAGAATTGTGCCAAAATTTGTCACAGTGTCCACAAGGCAATCAAGGTTGGAACTGATTAAAGTTTTCTGACAATTTCCAAGTTGATTAACATCACTTAAGAAAGATGATCGGTTGTAGCTATTACTAGGCAATTAACTTTATAGCCTTACTTTGTTGTTTTGAACCTCAGGATCAGATAAATAAGGAGTAAACAAATTTAGAATATGAACTCTTTTTAAACATGTTTCCTCTTATAATGACTTAGTTCTACAACAGAATACAGTAGTTCCTCAATATGATGAAATCAAAACAAAATGTAGACCAAGGCATGGTGGTGCATGCCTATAATCCCAGCACTTGGGAGGCTGAGGCAGGAGGATCAGTGTGAGTTCGAGACCAGATTGGGCTACAAAAATGAGCTCAAGGCCAGCCTGAACTACATAAGAAGACCTTGTCTCAAAAAGACAAAAAAAAAAAATTAGAAGTTTTGGTTATCTCTAGACTTCTAATTTTCTTTTAGAAAGACAGAAAATAAACAAAAGGAAAATTATATCTACAAAAAGCCCTCAAAAACAGCAGGTTTTGAGAACGCAGCATAGGAAAGCTTCACAGTAACTGTAAGTTAGGAAGTTCAGCCTGGGCCTCCGCCCACAGTGAAGCATGAGGACAAACCAGGGAGAACTGTGGGACAGTTGAAAAATGAAAGAGCCTCAAATTGGCCAAAAACTACTATCATAAAGATTATATTCATTCAAATAAAGCATACAATGAAAGCATTCAGAAAAATCAGCACAAGGATAAAGGAAAACACCTCAAAATGCTCAAAGATGTAAAAGCTCGAGGATCCATGGTGTGAGGAGCTCATCTTTGAAACAAACAGCTTGGGGGACGGGGTGGCAGAATCAAATGAAAGTCAGGAATGTCATTTAGCCCCTGAAAAAGAAAGAGTATAAAGATAAATGTTAAAGCTGTCAAAGGCACGGTAGAACAGGCCAAATAAAAGTGCTCATAAGACCTCCTGTAGTAATGCGGTAAGCACAACTGTCACAAACACGTGGGCTGCCCACACCTTCATACCTAGGGCTGGCGAATCTTGAGGTTACCTGACAAAGTGCAAGGAAGGCTGCAGATCGAATTGGGGTTGTGGCTACTGTTTGGGTCACAAAGGTTCAGGTGTTGAAGTCTCAGTCCCCAGCCCCGGATATTACAAAGGTGATGAGCTAGGTCCTAGTGACTTACACCTGGTTGCTGGGAGCAAGCTCTCAAAGGGATTCTTGAAAGCTGAGCGTCTCCATCCCCTCGCTCTTTCTCTTTGACCCCTCCGCGCTGGGGGCGCAGACTTCCGGTACCGTGCAGTCCTGCCTCCATACCCGCCTCACCACAGCCCAGCAGCACTGGGCCACTGTTGAGGCACGAATGCACACAGATCTACGAGACAAAACAAACATCTCCTCTCTTTAATTTGATTAGCTCAAGTCTTTTGTTACATAATTGAAAACTAACCCCAGCTGATAACTAAAGACTAGAATACTTACCTGGGTGCTTAGGTAAGTCCAAGGTAATCGTATGTGTCCTGGGCCAGGGAGATAGCTTAGTGACTTAATTGCCTACCTGGCAATCTCACAGCGCTGAGTTTGATTCCACAGTTTAAAAAAAAAAAAAAAAAATCCCTATACATCCTGAGTGTGACAAAGAGAGGCAAAGGGTGATGGAATAGGAGAAAGATCCCATTGGCCATTGATGCTTTTGAAGATGCATGAGCCAAGCACCTAGGCAACCTCTAGACATGAGTAAGTCAAAAAATCGATTTTAAGGAGTTTTTAAGACTGCCTAGAAAGTAACCTTCATTTTGGACCAGTTAAAAAATCTGTTTGTGAATTCTTGCCTCCAGAACTATTAAAAAAAAAAAGAGTATGAGCTTTTTCAAACTGCTACTTTTGTGATAATGTGTTAAATTAACAACAAAAACCCTAATACGCCTTCTCACATGATCTATCTGTACCATTAACACACAAAACAAAACCTACTAACGTGTGTAAAGGTCACCACATTGACTGAACAAGACACAATTAAGACCAGGACTCTTGGAGAATAATTCACGGCCATAAAATCAAATAAAAATCTACAACCCTTTATGGAGCTATTACCTAAAAATCAGGAAGTGAAATTGCCACATATAACTAAGAAAATGTCTTCCAGAAAATCACTGTGGAAAAAAGTTCACTGTGTTTCCAATCTCCAAACAGAACTAAACACACAGTCATAGTCTGTCCTGGAAATGCATCGCTAGGGGATTTTATCACTGCTGCACAAATCTCCCGAGACGTGCTTACCTGGACCAACATGAACACAACTCTACTATGTAATAGAAACCCCTGGAACGCCTGGCATACAGGCGGCCTGCTGTTAAGCAAAATTTGTTCCTGTCCAACACTTGTTGAAATGTGTTTTGCAATGTCATATTATTAAGAAATGCTGGAGACTTAAGTGATAAGGTAGTTAAGGTGGCTCAATTCTTCTCATTCAAGAACTCTACCGAAGCTAGTTCTCCCTCTTCTAGGACTGGATCAGTTGCTAAGAAACAGGTTACTGTGGAGGAAAATGCCTCTTGTGTCAGCCACGGCTGGGTGCTGATAGCCGCAGGAGATCCCTGCCCGCATTGTCCACCACTCTTCTCCCATGTGCTGCACACGGCGGCTGATGTGTCATCCGTGTGGAGTACGTATTTATTAAGTGAATGACTGAAAGCACAACTGACCCCTCTCATTCTGCTGATGGGAGAAGTGAGCAGCTCACAGCCGGCTGAGGGTCGGCCATTCAGCTGGAGAGTCATTCACAGCGCAGCTACTGGGAAACTGAACATGTTCACCAACGTTTGCTTATGGAAAACATTTCAAGGTGCTTCGTTCTGTATAAATTTATTTCACTTTTCCAAAATATGACCCGCAAGTCTCAGAAAAAGAAGTATTTCTTTTTCTAAAGTAATAGGAAGAGAGCAGGCCAAATAGCTCAGCAGATTAAAGTGCCTGCAAGCAGGCGCAGGTGCTAGGGATTTGATCCCCAGGCCTGCGTGCTGGTCGGGGCCCCCCGGGACACGCTGAGATAGCAATTGAGACTGGGCATGGTGGCATGTGCCTATAATCTCAGCTCTTGGGAGGCTGTAAACAGGCATGGGTGGATCACTACGAGTCTGATCTAGTAGTGAAACCCTGAACACCCTGTCCCTAAAAACACAATCAATCAACCAATCAATCAATCAAGAGGAAGGACAGGTCAGCAAACAAGGAGCAAAGTAGAAAATGGCCATGGAAGCTTTGGAACAGGATCAGCCTGCCTTCCTACCAATGCAACACAGCGCTTGACACTCACGGCCTAAGCGAGGAGAGGGGCAATTGGGCTGATTGCTTCACAGGACTGCGTTCACTGTTGGCTCGCCCCCAGGAAGAATGACATCAAAGCACGTACAGCAGAGGCAAGCTGTTCAACCCATGGCAATGAGCAAGCAGAATGAAAGCAGGAGCGGGACGAGACCCTCTCCTTCCAGGCATTGGCCCCAGTAGGCCGCCTCTGCCAACCGAGCTGCGCCTGCTCTGACATGGTGTTGAGCCATGAGTTACCAGTAAGTCAGTTCACTTGGGAGAATTCACCCCTGTGATCCAACCACTCACACAAGCCCCAGCTCTAATCACCAAAGACTGTGGGAGGTGTATTGTAACTAAAAGAAACACTCAATCCCTAGGCCCCAAAAGGCTGCTGTCCACTTCACTATGCACAATGCACTTAATGTATCTCTAAGAATCAACATCTTAGAATTTCCAGTGTTGCTGAAAAGACCAAGTCCAAAGTTAGAGAAATTAACTTTCTTGATTAAGGCAGACCAAACAGTTCTCATCCCCACAAGTACACAGGCACATCCATTCCAACGAAGGCTGAATGAGCTAACAAGTGTCCTGACAATTTATTATTAAGTAATAAAATACAAAGCCCAAGATGGGCTAGGTTTCTGCTGTTTCCAATTTGTTTTGTTTATTAGCTTGCTTTAAATTTTATGTATTTTGTATCAGGCTCACTGCAGCTCTAAGTTATAGTTATCTTCCTGTTTCAGTGTCCTCAGTCCTCAAATTAGTGGTATGTGCCACCATGCCTGACTTCAGGGTCGCTTGGTACACCCAGGGCAGGACCAGCACATTATGTGCTACCAGAGATCAAACCTAGGTCCTTGTGCTTGCCTAAGCAGGTGCTTAGACTGCTGGCCTATCTCTCCAGCCCATTTTCAATTTATTTCAACATCTTTTTTTTTTTTTTTTCAAATAAGGATCTCATTGTTATTCAGACTGGCCTTGAATTCACTGTCTAGCCTATGTTAGCCTCAAACTTGTGTGGATTCTCCTGACTAAGCTTCCTAAGTGCTGAGATAATAGATGTGCAACACCATGTCTGGCTTCATATCCTTTCTTCATGTGAATCATTTATCACAATCATAATATATAGATTATACATGTACATGTATATATGTACATCTATATAAGTACCACGCACTAACCGATTGTGCCACTGGAGCTTTATATGTATATCTATAAAACAGTCATAGCTTAATTTTTTTTGTATTGGGAATTGAACTCAAGACCTTATTCTTGCCAGGCACATGCTGTGTACTGAGCTATCTCCTTGGCAGTTTAAATATTTTTAACTTAATTTACTTAAAAATTCATATTGTACCATAGTAAGGGTTTCTAATCTGAATACTATATAAATGTGACATTGTAAAAAATAAATTCATTGATATCTAATTGACTATTTTTATCTTCTAGGAAAGATAAGTAAAAAGAACAGAAATAGCACTTTTATCATTATTTCTAAAATGCAAAGGAATCTTGTAATCAAATAGGAGAAAAGTATCCTAATTTGAAGAATGATTCTTTAACAGAGTAACCTTTTCTTTTCTTTTTTTTTTTTTTTTTTTTTGTGTGTGTGTGTGTGTGGGACCAGGGTTTGAACTCACGACCTTGCACTTGCCCAGCAGGCACTTGTGCCTCGGAGCTATCTCCCCAGCCCCAGAGTAACCTTTTCTAATAGTTAACTATGCTTCTTTTACTTCTTTAGTTTTGCCTTGTTTTGCTGACATTATTTGTGGGCCAGGTTTTAAGTCTTTAGAAATCACAGCTCTGGAGTATAGGCCAGCAGGGAAACAGGTTCTTAGAGTATTAGCAGTCTGCTCACTTAGCAGACATAGCATGGCACATAGGGCCACAGGCCATGTCGGACTAACAGAACTCACATGTTGTACCATAATAGCATCATGTGTGTGCAAGGGATTACATAAGACAGAAAGAAAGCTTTTCTGATAAATAATGAAATGCTGACAAGTGATTTAGTCTACAGGCATGATATATGAATAGAGAATAGTTTGGATAAAAATGACAAAAGAATAAGCATAATGACTTTTAGAGTTTGTCCAAATCTGATATGAAGTCACTGTTGATTATTAAAATATTTTTTCTCATACAAGCATCATCTTGTGTAATCTAAAATAAACTAACTGAAAAATCAAAAATTGTTACTCTTCAGTAGAAATTACAGCTATCCAAGCATAACTGAACTCTTAAATTTTCCATTTATAAAAACTATGATATGTTTGTGTAGGCACTGACCCAAGTCCCGCCTACACATACTCGATCAATTTTCTAGCTTCGTGGCTCCCGACATATCCCACTTTTTAATTTTGTCAGAAATGGGTGTTCCGCTACAATTAGAGAAACAGTATTTGGAGAAGTCTTCAAAGGACCGTTTCACACTGGAAGCCAGTCTAAAGACTGTAGGTACTTGAATTCAGCAAAGTAACCCAATATAGTCCAATAGTCCATAATAGTAGTGGGTTATTAGCAGAACTGGCACTTGTCAGAAGTTGTTGACTTGAGCCTTTTACAGTTGAACATATTAACATGGCATTACGTTTTATACCTCAGGTTATACTTTTCTGCTGGATGGGTAAGACCAACTTACAGGAAGACCTATATAACTAAAAATGTAACTTTTGTATCTGACAAGGTCAGTAAAATCCCCTGAACACAAGGGATAGTGGTTTGTTCCGTGAGTCTGCATTTCTGACCCTGCTCCCAGGGCACGCTGAGACTGCAATTGAGAGTGGGCATGGTGGCACGTGCCTACAATCCCAGCTCTTGGGAGGCAGATCACTGAGTCCAGTCTAGTAATGAGACCCTGAGCACTCTGTAGACACTTCCCTAAAATACAAAACAAACAAACAAAAAACAACACCAACAATCAAATCCCTTCAGGATTTACCCTGAAACCAGATATGGCACCCTGGTTAAGGTTAGTTATCAGTTATTAAGCAACCTAGCGTCATGAATCACTAATTTCACAAGAGTATAAATAAAAGACTATTCTTTTATGGGGGAATATATATATATATATATATATATATATATATATATATATGAGAGAGGATAGATATACAGCTACTTTCTCTTAGTTTATTAAAAATAAAATTTTGTTCTAATGTTGTTTAGACAATATATTATGTTTGCATCTTGTCCTCTGAATAACTACTATGAAGACAACAATATGCAATGTATTAATTATTGTGACCATCCTAGTAACCTGATTTGAAACTGTTTCATTGCTATTTTATCTTTCTTTTCTCATTAAAATGAATAAAAGAAATTTTAAAAATAAAAAATAAAAGAATAAAAAATATATGATAAGGGGTATCTTTGTGTGACTACAGCAGTGGCGGCATGGTCAGATAAAGAAACTAGAATTATTTTTTTTCCTACAAAGGATGTGTTTGGGGAAAGTTAGCTAAGAGAGGGAGTCAGGGTTGGTGCAGGTGTGATGGTCCAGTGTTGCAGATTATGTTGTGTTGAATGTGGTGAGCTGAGATTCAGGGACAGCGTGCTTTCCGGCAGGGCCATTGCCGCAGGAGCCTGGGCCTTGCGGAATGCAGCATCCAGTTTCTGGAGCCTCCATGAGGTGTGCACAAATCTGAAAATCTGGGTGTTGGACACAATGCAGAATATTGGAGAAGAGAGCAGCACCCCACCGTGAAGTCGGGTTGCAGAGTGGCAGAAGACGGCAGTAGCTTAGAGCTGCAGGCCTCTTGGGTCACCTGTGCGCCTGCTCTACAGAGGCTCCACCCACCCACTCCTGCTCAAGGCTTGTTGGAGTGTTGGCCTTGGGTCAGATGAGGAAGCTCTCAAACAGGAAATGCTTTGGAACCTTACCCTGTGTCCCCAGGTTTGGGAACAGCACTCGAGCTGGCAACAGTGCAGCCCAGGAGGGGCAAAGGTCTGAAAGCTGCCATTGATTCTGTTTCAGCATCTGCGTGACTGGAGCATGTGCTACAGAAGAAGCAAGCTGCTGCACTCCTGCATCAGAGGCTTTCTCAAGAGAACTGATGTATCTAGCAACTTTTTTTCTAGGACAAGCATGGAACACTGGGTGTCATTAATTAACCTACCCAACGAACATCCATGTCTTAGAATAAATGTATACTTGCAAATGTTATTACTGAATAGTATTATGGGGCCTGGGATGTAGCCCTGTGGTATAGTGCCTGCCTGGCAAGCATGAGGCCCTAAATTTGATTTCTGGCACCAAATAAAACAAAGTACACTATTAAAATAAAAAATATGATATGATATGTTATAAAAGTTTTAGTTTGCTTTGTCAAAATTGCTTAAAATTACTGATGTTTACCAATTATCATGACTCACTATTTTGGGAAAAAGAGACTGGTAAGTACCTCACAAATAAGGAGTAAACTGTGTCAAATGCATTTTTAATGTTTTCTAATTTTAGAATCCAAATTCTGTTCAATATGCTGATGCTTGCCTATATGATACCACACTTCGAAAAGCAGTATTTTCTGTGAAGCTTGTGTTTTTGCTACTTTCCATTATGAAATCTATTAATCTGCCATTAACCAGTAAGATGACTGTGGTAGCTTGTATATTAGATGTTCTTGCAACGCCTCAGGCAATCACAGATGAGGATTTTTCAGAGGTGGCTGGACCTAGAGCATTTATTGCTGGTATTAATGGTGTATGGTTACTAAATTACTCCACTGCTTGATTTGGCATTGTTATAGTTTGTGTATAGGTGTCCCCCAAAGTCTCATGCAGACATGCAGAGGCTTCTGGAACCTGTGATTGATTATTGTGGGTGTGGGTGCTGCACCTCCCCTGGGGCAGATGATTTGCATTTCAATGTAAGGAAAGAAAAGAAGTTAGCTGCTTGAGCTGCTGCTACTCCTCCATAACTCTTGCTCTTTGCCTGCCACCATGAAAGGTTGTTTTCTGCCATATGCCTCTCTGCCTTGGAGTCAGGTGAATATGGACTGAAACCTCAAGTGCCTGTGAGCTAAATAAACCTTTCCTTCCCTCATTTTGAATGTCGGGTATTTGTTCCAGCAACGAGAGAAGAGTAACTGAGACAGGCATAGAACTGGGTAAGATTACAGGTGGCTCATCCTGTCTGTGAGCGTGCTTCTGCCCCGAGGGGAGGGAGATGGGATGAGATATAAGGGACTGGCAGAGGATCTTCACTAATTACCTGCTCCGAAGTACCTTCTGCCCACCCTGCTTTGCCATCATGGACTCTCTCTGCTGATGCCCCTCTGCCATGCCACCTTTTTTGGAATCAGCCAAGTATGAACTGAAACTACTTCAAACTATGAGATAAACAAACTTTCTTTAGCTTTGGGTGTCAGATACTTTGTCTTAGCAATGAGAAAATTAGCCACGATGATCCATGCACACGTATTGGTTGTCTCAGTCTCTCCTCTGTCATTACTGAGAGAAATACTCAACACCCCAAATGAAGGTTTATTTAGTTCACAGTTACTGGAGGTTTTAGTGCACACTTACTTGACTCCAAGGCAGAGAGGCACAGGGCAGAGAGCAAACTGGGGGAGTAGCAGCAACAACGGCAACAGAGAACAGGTCTGCTCTCTGGCTCTCTTACATTACCTTTAGGCTGTCTGTTCCAGATTGGGTGTACACTCACATCCATTATCCCAGCAGTACTCAGACCCATAATTCCAGCCTTGGATCATGAATTAATCACAAAGTCGAGACGTAAGTCTGCCCAATGATTGCATGAGGCTTTGAGGGGGGACAACTAGACAAAAACTGTAACATTGGGGATAGAACTCAGAATGTTGTACTTGACGGGCAGGCACTTATACTGCTGAGCTATCTCCCTGGCATAGCTTTCTTGTGTTAAAAGTCTTCTAGACAACTAACCTGCTATGTGTCCTATGAGCTATCCACAGTGGTTAGGATGGAGTTTGACTTGGTTGGCTTTGGATTCACCCTGGAAATTGGTAGTGCACACTTCCAGGGGCTTGGGAGGGTGGAGACCTGACTTTGGGTCCATTTATCACCTCTCGCCCCTTCTGATTAGCCAGCCACTCTGACCAGCCCTGCAGCCACCCTGAACTAAGTAGTTGCTCTACTGTGCCTTTCTGCCATGAAGTCGCTGCTTTGGAGCCAGCTGTGCATGGAACGAAGATTAAAGCACTATACTAAGTTATGGTGCTAAGCTTCGCATTCCAGAAATGACCACAAAGATTCCAAATAAATTTACTATATTTGAAATCACATTATACCTGAAGCTACCATTTAGTCAGAGAGTTCTGCAAGAAGCAATTAGAAAACAATTATTACAGCAAAACTGAAAGTAAAATTCAAAACTGTTTTCTTCAATGGATTTCATTGCATACTATGTTCTAAAGGCAGAATCTGTCCGCATAAATATGGTAAATAAGAAGGTAAGGCTAAACAATCATTGAATATTCATCTTAGCATAAATCAGTTCTTATAAAAATACTTCATCTAAGTTTAGACAAAACTGTTCAAACTGATTAAAAAAATTTTTATAGTTCTTTAAGAAGCACTTGTCTGCTGTGTATTCTTGGTGTTGTGCTAGTTGATAGAAATACAATATTGAGCAAGTCAGAGCTCTTCAAAAGTAAATTTATATTGTGAAGAGGAAATCAATAGTAGGAAAGCATTACTTCATATTAAAGAACTACAGACATAGTAACTATAGAAAAGTGTGGGACCACTCAGCAAGGCCACAGTCTGTTGGGGTAAAGAATTAGAGGGGGAACTTGGGAGCAGTGCATAGAGTCAGTCACCTTGGGATGATGCAGAAGTCAAGCAGGTGGACAAAGCACATAAAAATGAAAAGGCCAGCGTGAGAGGCAGGGTGGTGGCATCAGCGCTTTGGTTGTTTTGAATCAGAGAGAAGAGACAGAAGGGAAGCCAAATCTAACTATGAAGAATTTTATGTAGGGTGACAGTATAAGTTGTCAGCTATCCAGGACCCTATGAGATGCATTTGAGTTGAAAGTAGCACTAAGACATGCAGTCCTGGGCCTAAAAGCACCATGTTAGCTGTCATAGGCCAGTGGCCAAGGTTTCATCCTACTTTATAATGCCCTTTATGTTGGTATTTATGAACACAGACCACTAAGGCATTTTCATAAAGAAAGTTATGAGATTTGGACTTTGACATTGTCAAATAAAAGGGAATAAAACAGTGGGGGCAGGGTTAACTGAGCAAAGGTCCTCAGAAGTCCAACAATTGTCCCAAGAGGATATGCCTAGAAATTGAGTGCCTCTTTAGAAGTTATCATTGACAGGACAAATGGTATGAGCAGAATAAAGTGGAGAACACAATCAAAGATGAAATCTAAGTCTGCTAACATTAACAACTGGGAGAATGGAGTACTATGAACCAAAACACGATGGTAAGAAAATTAATTCACCTTTAGAACATGTTGGGTTTGCAAACTCTCAAGGATAGCCTGATGGAACCATCCAGCAAAGGCACGGAGAGAAATGCAAATTAGAAGTATCAATGTGTCTTTAATAACAGAAGCCCAAGATTGGATTGCATGGCTTAGACAAAATGAAAAGTGTCGGGATGGAAGAGAAATTAGTACCAAGGAGACTGCAAAAGAGAGGGCCCATAAATAAGATCAGCAAAAAGTAGAAGAATACAAAGGAGGAGGAGACTTGGCAGATGTTATGGTTTATGTCTAGTTGTCCCCCCAAAGCCTCATGGAGTCACTGGGCAGGGACTTCTAAAGTTTGAGACTTGATCCATGATCCCTGGGATTATAGGTTTTAGTACTGATGGGGTTATGGGTGGAAGTACTTCTGGGATTATGGGTGTAGCCTAGGGCGAGAGCTAAGGCGGAGAGCCTGAATGTAATATAAAGAGAGACAGAGAGAC